>PVIH01006245.1:72890-113587 GCA_004025045.1 Sigmodon hispidus | reverse complement strand
GTGCCTTTGAGCTGGTATTCTTCTCCTTCTTCTATTCCTATTATTCTCAAATTAGGTCTTTTCATGGTGTCCCAGATTTCCTGAACATTTTGAGTTATGGCTTTTTTAGTTTTACTATTTTCTTTGACTGATATATCTATTTGAGCTACTGAGTCTTCCACTTCAGAGATTCTATCTTCCATCTCTTGAACTGTGTTTGTTATGCTTGTATCTGTGGTTTCAGCTTTTTTCTTCAGATTTTCTATTTCCATCTTTGCCTCACTTTGTGCCTTTTTATTGCTTCTTATTCAGCTTTTAGTTCCTGGCATGTTTCTTTCATAGATTTGTTTATCTCTTCCAATGTTTTGTTTGTATTTTCTCCTATTTCTTTAAGTCTATTTTTTATAACTTCTTGAGAGCTTCGATGATCATCAAAAATGAATTTTTGGTGTTGCTTCCTTCTGTTTCCTCTTCATTGCTCAGTTCAGGTCTTGTATTTGTAAGATCGCCACTCTCTTCTGGAGTTACCATGTTGTCTTTTGTATTATTATGTAATTTCTTGCACTGACGTTTGCCCATGGCTTCAGTGGTTCCCGATTTTATAGGTCCTGGTCAGTTGTGGCACTCGGATTTGTGTGCCTCCTGTCACCTCTTTGGTCAGGGTTTGATTCTGTCTTTCAGAGACCCCTGCAGTTATTGGTTCGCTCAGTTCGAGGTCGTGGTGGGTAGCTGTGCAAATTCCCTCAGCAGGAGCTGTGGGTGTGGTCAGGGGCACAGTTTACCTGCCCCTGCTCCAGAGTATGCTGGGACTCTGCAGAGAGCACTTGGTCCTGGGAGCGGAACCGGAAGCAATGGGAGCTCAACTCTCCCTCCCAGGCCAGGATACAGGCACTGAGGCCCGCTGATCCCTCCTCACCTCTGGTCAGGGTCTGAATCTGCCCTTCAGTGACCCCTGTAGTTGGTTCGCTCAGTTTGCTCAGTTCGAGGACGTGGTGGGAGCCGTGCAGATTCCCTCAGCAGGAGCTGTGGATGTGGTCAGGGGCACAGTTCACCTGCCCCTGCTCCAGAGTGTGCTGGGACTCTGCAGAGAGCACTCTGTCCTGAGAGTGTAACCGGAAGCAATGGGAGCTCAACTCTCCCTCCCAGGCTAGGACACAGGCGCTGAGGCCCGCTGATCCCTCCTCACCTCTGTCCAGGGTCCGAATCTGCCCTTCAGAGACCCCTGTAGTTGGCTCGCTCAGTTTGCTCAGATCGTGGTCGTGATGAGGAGCCATGCAGATTCCCTCAGCAGGAGCCGTGGGTGTGGTCAGGGGCACAGTTTACCTGCCCCTGCTCCAGAGTGCGCTGGGACTCTGCAGAGAGCCATTTCTTGAGTTATCTTTATAATCTAGAGATTTCTCTCCCAGATATAGGGTTGATAAAGATATTTTCTCAATCTGTAGACTGTTATTTTGTTTTATTGATCATCTTCTGTGTCTTACAGAAGCTATTCTGCTTCAGAAAGTTTCATTTATTAATTGTTATTTTTAGTGTTTGAGCTACTGTTGTCATATGTAGGAAGGAGTCACCTGTGCCAATGCCTTCAAGCATATTCTTCACCTTTTTTTCCATCAAGTTCAGTGTAACTTGGTTTATGTTTAGGTCTTTGGTCTACTTTGAGTTGAATTTTGTGAAAAGTGACAAATACGAATGTATTTACATTATTTTTCTTAGCACCATACAGTTATCCCAGCATTATTTGTTCAGTTTACCTTCCTTTCATTGTATATTTTTGGTCTCTTTGTCAAAAATCAAGTCTTCATAGGTGTGTGGAGTATGTCAGAGTATTTAACTTTATTTCATGGATCTACAAGTCTGTTATTATGCTAGTGCCACCCTGTTTTAATTACTGTGGCTTTACAGTATAGCTTGATTTAGGGATGGTAATGCCTCCAGAAATTCTATTATTAAAAAAACTACTTTGGCAATGCTGGGTTTCTTGTTATTCTATATGTAGATAAGTATTGTTCTTTCAAGACCTATTAAAACTATGTTGGAATTTTGATGAGGATTGCATTGAATTTGTAGGTTTCTTTTGGTAATATTGCTATTTTTACTATGTTGATTCTACCTCTCCAGGAACATGGGAGAGCTTTTTATTTTCTGCTATCTTCTTCATTTTCTTTTTTCAATTGCTTACAGTTCTTATCATATAGGTCTGTCACCTCTTTGGTTAGTGTTAGCTCAAGATACTTAATCCTGTTTGCAGCGATTATAAAGGGTGATGTTTCCCTTGTAGGACCCCTGTCTCTCCCCTCCCCCATATTCTCTGAAGAAAAAAAATACTTGATGAAGGTATCTCTAGTTTGATAAAAGCCAGGTCAAATGGTGGCCTCCCCCTTGGGAGGGAGAAATTCTGGAGCACAGAGATAGGATGCCTAACCTCCAGACCATTTTGTGGTGATAGATAAACCACCCTGAGACATTTTGGCTCTAAGGACGAGCTGTAAAACTCTGGACAAAGAAAGAGAAAGATAAGAGAAAGCAGGGACCTTTAAAAGCAATAATGAATCAATAAGAATTATGTGGATGCCAACCCTGACTTCCCCAAAGGGCTTGTGGCAGTCTCCTTTAAATAGCTAGATTCACAAAGAAAGGGGAGCTTCTCTCCCTCTCCCAGCACCTAGAGTGTGGAGACTAGCCCTCCTGCCTAGGCTTGGGTCACTCACATTTGCTAATAAACCCTGCTTTTGCATTCTGGACTTCTCTGGTCTCTGGTGATCTCTTTGGGGATCCAAACTTGGGCATAACATCCTTGTTTTTCTTTTAGCATTTTTGTTTGTGTATAGAAGGGCTATTAATTTTTTTGAGTTAATCTTGTGTTTTGCTACATTACTGAAGTTGTTTTTCAGCTGTAGAAGTTCCCTGGTAGAATTTTAATTGTCACTTTTGTATACTATTATATATTCTGCAAATAAATATAGTTTGACTTCCTCATTTCAAATTTGTATCCCTTTAATCTTTTGTTCTCTTATTGCTTTAGTTAAAACGTTGAATATTGGGTTAAATAGATATGGAGAGAGAGGGCAGCCTTGTCTTTTTATTGGTATTAGTGTGATTACTTTGAGTTTCTCTCCATTTAGATTGATGTTGGCTTCCTCTATATTGCCTTCGTTATACTTAGGTATTTTCCCTGTATTTCTGATCTCTTCAGCTCTTTTATCATAAAGAAGTTTTGTGTTTTGTCAAAAGCTTTTTCAGCATCTAACGAGATGACAATGCAGGTTTTTTTTTTTCTTTTAGGTTGTTTATATGATGGATGACATTGCAGTTTTTGTATGATAAAACAGCCCTGCATCTCTGGAATAAAGTCTACTTGATCAACGTAGATGATATTTTTAATATGTTTTTTAATTCAGTTTGCCAGTATTTTATTGAGTATTTTTGTACCAATATTCATGAGGGAGATTTGTCTATAATTTTCTTTCTTTGTTACATCATTTTGTTGTTTGGATATCAGGCTGAATGTAGCCTCAGAAAAACGGTTTTCAGTGTTTCTTCAATTTCTATTGTGTGGAACAGTTTAAGAAGTATTTGTATTAGTTCTTCTTTGAAATTCTGATAGAATTCTACATTGACACCCTCTTGCCCTGGAAACTTTTGGCTTTGATATTTTTAACAACAGCTTCAATTTCTTGGGGGTTATAATACTCCTGAGGTCATTTAACTGATCATGATTTGATTTTCTTAAGGTGTAAATATTTTAAAAGTTGTTTGCTTTCTTAGGTTTTCCAATTTTATTGAGTACAGGTGTGTTAAGTATGTCCTATTGATTATCTGGACTTTTTGTTGTGTGTTTTTATGTCCCCCTTTTCATTTCAGATTTTGTTGAATATTTTATCTCTGCATTTTTGTTAGGTTGGATAAAGGTTTGTCTATCTTGCTGACTTCCTCAAAGAAGCAATTCTTTGTTTTATTGATTTTTTTTGTCATTCTCTTTCTTTAAATTTTATTGATTTTAGCCCTGGGTTTGATTGTTTCCTGTTTTTTACTTCTTTTGAGTGAGTTTCTTTCTATTTGTTCTAGAGCTTTCAGCTGTGCTGTTAATTCTCTTGTGTGATATTTCTCCAATTTCTTAATGTAGGCCCCTAGGGCTATAATTTTTCCTCTTACTACTGCTTTCATTGTACCTTATAATTTTGGATATGTTGTAAATTAATTTTTATTAAATTCTAGAAAGCCTTTAATTTTTATTTTTATTTATTCCTTGACCCAGAGTCAGTTCAAATGAGAAATGCTCACTTTCTGTGAGTTTGTAGGTTTTTGGTGGTTTGTGTAGTTATTGAACTCTATAGTCCATGGTGACTTAATAGGATTCAAGATGTTATTTCCATTTTTTGTATATATTCATATCTGTTTTATGATTGACTGTGTGGTCAATATTACACATAGTTTTATGTGGTGCTAGGAAGTATATTCTTGGTATTTGGGTGGAATGTTCTGTGCATATCTCTTTAGTCCGTTGGAGTCATTTAGTCCATTTGTTAGCTCCATTGTTTATCTGTTCTGTTTCTGTCTAGAGAACATTTATTGTTGAGAAGAAAATTGAAATCTTTCACTCTTAGTGTGTGGGGTTCAATGCCATTTTTAAGTTTTTTTGTTGACTCTTTTACATATGTGGGTGCCTTTTACTGTTGCATTAATGTTTAGGAATGAAATTTCTTTTTGATGAATTTTATCTGGGGTGAAAAACTAATGTTCTTCCTGATCTCTTTTGATTGAATTTAGTTTAATGTTTATTTTGTTAGTTATTATCATAACTACATCAGCTTGTTTCTTGACTTCATTTGATTGGAAAGTATTTTCCTAACACTTTGCTTTGAGGTAGTGTTTGTCTCTGAAGTTGAGGTGAGTTTCATATAAGTAGAAGAATGAATCCTTTTTTGTGTGTCCATTATTCTAGTCTGCGTATTTTTACTGGAGAATTGGGTCTATTGAGATTAAGGAATATTAATATCCATTGATTTTTAATTTCCGTTATTTTTGGTGGTAGTGTATGTGTATGTGTTTCCCTTTTGTGGAGTTTGCTTCTTCGGGATTATCCATTGCTTGAGGCTTCATGGGCATTCCTACTTTTAGTTAGTTTGGAGTTTTATATCTAGTGCTTTATAGGGCTGAATTTGTAGATAGGTATTGTTTAAATCTGGTTTTATTATGGAATATTATTTATTTCATCTATAGTGGTTGAGAGTTTTGCTGGGTATAATAGTCTTGGTTGGACCCTGAATAACACTTTGGTGATGTTCTTATTTAGGGGCAGGATTCTTAAGCATGAGGTAAGGCTAAGGATATATTGGGTAGTTGGTAGGGGACCATCTTCTATGCTTGTAGCTTTTTAAATGAGGAAAGAAATCTACTTGAATACTTTTTTATGTGCATTAAATTGTTTTCCTCCATTGATTAACATACATTATTGAGAATATACTTGCTGTGCTTATGTTTCATGAGATAACATGCTAAATAGTAAGTAATAAAAGTCACTTCCTGGTAGATTTTACAGCCCATACAACACTGGTGGAACCAGATACACAGTCAGAGGTGTTTACATCAGAAGTAGGCAAAGATTAATCCCAATACTATCAGAATTAGGAGTTTATATTGTAATGCAAATTCTTTTATTTTTATATTCTCTAAACTAACTTATAGAAATTATAATAATTATATGTGGCAGAATTTTATATGTATCATTCTAGAGAATAAATTTCTATAGTGTAAATGTTTAATAAATAACAGAAATATAGGAGAAGAAAAATCAAGGTATAAAATGTGGAGCAGTGTAACAAGGTGAGATGAAATAAACTCTCTTGCCCCTCAAAAAATATTTGCATGTAATGTTTCTCAGCTTGCCTTTCTCAAGTCAATTTGATTTAGCTATTCAAATGATCATTGGCCAAGTCACTAGTCTCAGAGATGAGGGCATTTTTTATTGCTGTGTGACAGTCTGGCCACAGATAAATGTGTATGTGTTTGTTTGTGTATGTGTACATGTATGCTTAATGAACCACAAAATTTCAGAAAATGTAGTGACAGCTAACATTAGATATTCTCATCAATTTTCATAGCATCTCAGCCCCTCTCCCTTATAACTCATGCTCAGTAAGAAACTTTCCTCTTTCAATAACTTCTCAGATAAATGAAACTAAGCTCAACATGAGACTAATTGTGACTCACCCCACAAGTCACAAACTAAAGGAACTAAAGGAACATCTGTGCACATATCTCAACTCCCCCTTTCACTGGAGGGAAATCTGTCGTTCCCCATTAACAAAATCAGTGTTCCTTTTCATGTAATACTTCATCAACTCCCATGTGGTGACTGCAAAGTTTGAGACAACACATTTGGATCCCAAGGAAAAAATGTACATAAAATACAATATGATCAAAATAACTATGTTACTGAACTTTTGAGGATATAGAATTTTTAAAGTATAATTATTTTAAAATTGAAATGTAATTTCACAAGTACAAATTAAAATAATACAGTGCTCCCAGTAGGTAATTGCTTACAAACATAAAATAGAGGGTCACTTGGCAACTCAAGTATGGCAGAATCAGATTTATGAAGCTTTTCCTACAGTGTAAATAAGAAAAATGAAAGGGGTTACAAGTCCAGCTGTTATAAGGCTGAAATGCAAATGAGACAAAAAGATTAACTCAGTCTATAAAAGTAAATTATAGTAATAATATATACTATCTCCTCTAAACTTGTCTCATGACTGTGGAATAAAAGGCTTATTATAGCTAATAGTTCAGACTGTCACTCATCCCGGTGAGGACATCAGGACAGGTCACAGAATGTCCTCAGGAGACAGAAGAGAGCAGGGAATGCTTACTTGATTGCTACTGCTGAGCTCTCCTTCTCCATTCTATACAGGCTATGACTTCCTGTCCAGGGAATAGTCTCACCCACATCAGCATGGGTCGACCTCTAACAATTAACATAATTAAAAAGATGTCCCAATGGGTATGTCTAGGGCAAAGCCAATTCCAATACCCTCAAAAATGTAATTGCAGACCTCTGTCCTAGGTGAGTCTAGATCTCAGCAAGCTGATAAATATCACATAGAGCCACACTGTCCTTTGAAAAAGAATGATATGAATATAAATTTTGGAGTTTATTTATTAAATAACAGAAGATTACAGTTCATGGCAAGTAGTTTTGTACTGCAAATCTCAGATCTGCAAAACTCTGTTCTCTCAAGAGCTCCTCTTAGGTTTTATATTGCATTGGCTTTAATTCCCTGCTTAACATTGCCAATAATTCCTGTTAGAATATCTGGAGATTGTGGGGTTAGAGAGAAACTTAGTGCTAGGAAAATACAGAACTCATAAAGTTGACTGTGGCTAAGATTCCAAAATATAGTGGAGAGGGTGCCTAAAATGGCCTTCTGCTATAATCAAATTGATGACCACCCTAGTTGTCATTATAGAACCTGCATCCAACAACTGTTGAAAGCAGATACAGAGATCCATAGCTAAGCACTGGGTTGAGCTCTCAGTCCAGCTGAAGAGAGGGAGGAGAGATTATATGAGCAAAAGGGCCATGATGACGAAATTCACAGAGACAGCTGATCTGCGCTATTGGGACTGCACTGACTCTGAACTGACATTTGGGGAACCTGCATGAGACTGAACTAGGCCCTCTGAGTATGGATGACAGTGAAATGGCATGGGCTGTTGTGGAGCCTTTGGTAGTGGCACTAGAATTTATTCTTGATGCATGAACTGGCTACTTGGAGCCCATTTTCTTGCTCAGCCTTCATACTGGGTGAAGGGGCTTGGTCCTCCCTTAACTGTATATGCCAGACTACATTGACTTACATTGGGAGTCCTTGCCCTCTCTGAGGAATAGATTGGGGGATGTGGTGGTGGGAAGCTGGGGGAGGGCTGAGATTAGGGGAGGGATGTGGGTATGTTAAAGATTTTAAATAAAAATACCTAAAGATGAATTTCACTAATTATCTGTAACTCAGTTTTTTCCTTGGGGATTTTTAAGAGGAATTATTTTCTCAGAATTGTGACAAAAACAGGTAAAGTTTGCTGACGGAGATTCGTAGGTCTTGACAAGGGAGGTTTTAGCTATAGAAAATAAATGCCAGATAACACCAAAACCAGTTAAGGGCTTGAACATACTAGATCTTTCCCAAGTGACTATCAGTTATTGAGGATTTGGGACAGGTCACAGTGAAATGTGACAAGATTGGCCTATTAGTCAAAATCTCTGTCACAGCAGCTCCTAAAACACTTGATTTGATCTCACTGCACTGGAGGTAAAATCCCTTCACAGCTGACTGGCCTCGCTGTCTGTCTTCTTGTCTTCAGTTTCTGCTTATATGAACTAACTGCATTTCTCAGGTGCCACCTTCCTGCTTCCTGATGGATATAAATCCCTGTCATAAAACAGACTCAGAAAAGATCTGGAAGAAATCAGTAATAGCATAGTAGAGGTCAAAAAAAAAAAATGCTTACTACTTGAAGCTCTTTTTACAGCATCATTTCCCCAGCCATATTCCCTTTAAACTATATCCTAACCACATGTGAATTTTTAAAAACAACTGGCATTAGGTGAATGAAACTTTGTCATTTGTCCCCAAAGGAAACCCCTACTGACCTATTATTTTTCAGTGTAAGTTCTCACCAGAATTGACAGTGATAGTTTTGCTGTTTGGGTTCTCCTCCTCCTCTTGCTACTTCCCTTAATATTCTTCTTTAATCTCCTCTACCTCCTCCTCCTGTTTCTGGTTTCTCCTATAGCACAGGCTAGCCTGAAACTCACTATATGACCTAGAATTGCCTCATACTCACATCAATCATCCTGTTTTAGCTATGCACAAAACAAGTGCTGGGATTACAGGTGTGAGCCATCACATTCCAGTCTGGTTTTCTTTTTACTTATTTCATTCTTTTCTTTTATAATCCTTGGTTTTGTTACAATTAATCATATATTTGTTTTGAAAGCATTTTATGCTAGCAAGTATACTAAAATAATTTCTGTATTGAGTTACAGTATCTATTTTAATTTATTCAGCAGAAACTTTCTTTTGTGTATATAAGTAGATTTTAAAGTGTTCTATTTTGAAGAGAAAGTAAATGATGGTGAAACATGAGAAACAAATTGCTTTGAAGAAAGAATGGTGATAATGCATTTTTCTTCTTGCTACATATTTTTAAAAAATCAACCTATAATTTAAAGCAGAAACATTGAAATATGTTGCTACATTTTATAAAATAACTATTTCAACTCACATCTTCTCAAGTAAGTAAGTTTTTTTTTTTTTAATAAGAAAGTGTAAGACATATGACCAAAAATGGTGTTATCATGTTTTATTCATTCTCGTAATGGCTGTTTGGATGAAATATAGATGCCAGTTTTCTCAAATGTCTTACAAGCCTCCTTCAGCTGACAAAAGTATACACATTATCCCACAGTTTCAGCTGATTTGCTATGAAACCCTAGGGTCCCACTGTTATACCAATAGACTGAACATTAAGCGCTATTGAGTAAAAATACAGTGTCACACTCACATCTGGGGATACCAGATGCACACATCTCTGTCTTAGGCTATTTGCAAGTTTTCTTTTTTTAGAAAATGTGTTTCAATGCAATGATGTAAGCTTCTCAGGAGATATTTTCTTCTATTCCCTAATTGCTGTGCAACCTCACAGTGAGTGGCAGCCACAGAACATGCACACAGACAGTTTTAAATTACCTTTCAGGCTATCAGGCAATAAAAGTTAAAATGCATGCATATTTCTGAGAAAGCTCTCAATTTTTTTATACTTCTTGTTTTCAGGAGTAATTATGGCAGTGATGTACAAAATGATCTAGTTAACAGGCAGAGACAGGAGCAGATACATTTCTGCTGCATGCTTATGACAGCTGAGAAAGTTCTACAGTCATCAGTCATCTGCTTGAGTCTGAGAAATATGCATGAATGCAGAGCCAACATGTTTGCTCATAGATCTCCACTAAATGATAAACTTTATAGTCTAGGATCAAGGATTCTGGGCAGTAACCATTGGTTGCTAAAATACCAAAAGTGCAAGCAGAATTTCATTAAGGTAAAGACATAAAAAAAAGCTTAAGTATAAGAAGAAAGAGGAAAATTAAAGCTTGAGTAATAATAAAATAAAATGAATGGGGAGATGTGGAGATGAAGGAATGACCTGATGTGGTGGGAGGAGGGGGAAGGGACCTTGATTAAGGATATACAGGCATAGAAAATGTGACTTCTCTATTCATAATAAAAGAAATAAAAAATAAAATGAATTGAATGGTCATGAAACAACACCAACAAAAAGCTAAGAAGGCCCTTAAATCTGAACTGATCAGAGGTCAAAATTAAGTTGAATTGTATCTAGGACAGCTTTGTCAGATTTAGACTCTCAATTGCTGTGATAAAACACTGACCATAATTGGAGAGGGAATAATTTATTTCATCTTACAACTTAGATCTCACCACTGAGTGAAGCAACGGCAGAAACTCAAGGCAGTAACTGATGTAGAAACCATGGAGAAACACTTACTGACTCATTCTTCATGTCTGGCTCAGTTGATTTTCTTATAGAACGCAGGACATGCAACAACAAAGGGTGTCACCATTCTCTGTGGTATGGGTCCACCAACATTAATCCTCAATCAAGAAAATGTTTTACAGCCTCACCAACAGCAGCAATGAGTTACTTTTTAAATTTATTTTAAAAAGGTCCTTTTTCATATATCCCCCTGCTCGCCCATTCTTCCATATTTCCAATCCCTCCCAGTCTGTCTTCAGCACTCCCCCCACCTCATCCCCCAATCTCCTCTCCAAAAAAGGAAGTCCCAAGATGGATCAGCTCACTATAGTGCATAGACTCCAGGCAGGTCCGATTTTCTCATCCCAGTATTAAGGCTGGGTTAGGCACTCCTCTGCAGGGAATGGGCTCCAAGGTGCCAGCCCATTTACAAGAACACATTCTGATCCCACCCTTCGAGGCTCTACATACTGCCCATGGAAATTGACAGTTGCCTACCCTTGGAGGCCTAGCTCTTTTTCCTATGGTTTCCCAGCATCTGATCTCTGTGGGACTCTTCCTCATACTACCTATCTCCTTGCTTATACAGACTCTTCTCCCCAACTCTCCAACTGTAAGGAGAGCTCGGCAAAGTGCTCATCCATGGATCTCTGCCTCCACCTCTATTCATTGTTGGGTTCTGTGATGGCACAGGGTAGTTATTCATTTGATTATAGGGGAAGTTCTCTTTGGGCACCCCCTCCATTATTGGGGGGAACCTATCAAGAGACATCCTATGGTTTCTTGGGGTTTTCCCTAGTCACCAGTGTAAGGAATCCTGGCATTCCACCTAGCTGAGCCACCTCTGACCCAGGTGGGATGCACCTTGCACGGAGGCACGCCCCTGGGCGTGGCCACATAAACCCTGAGGGACTGTGTACTACGGAAGCATCTCCCTGGACCTGGAAACACCTCCCATGACCCATGATGCACACCCGTGCACGCCCCTTCCCTTAAAGGCGACTGCGAGCTCCGGTCCTTTTTCTTCTCTGTCCCCTGACTTCTGTCTAGCTCTTCTGCCTCTTCACCTGCTTGGGACTCTTCTCTTAAATAAATTCTAGTGTGTGGCCTTGTTAGTGTGTACTTGTTCTCACGCGTGGAACTAACAACCAGTCTCTCAACCCACACATACACTTTATCTATCATGATAATCCATGTCTTTTTTTTTCTCCCTCATTGTTGCTCCAATCACTCAACCATCTCCTTCTCTTATGATTTGCTCCCACATTTCCTTGAGTGCTACCTGTTATGGTTCCAATTTACCAATGAGATCTTCTCTATTTCCTTTTTCTAGCAGAATCCCTGGATGTCTACTTACGTTCCTTCTGATACCAAGCTTTTCAGAGTCTGTATAAGCATGGAGACAGAGAGTATGAGAAAGAGTCCCACAGAGATGGCTGCTTTTCAAGATTTAATATTTTTGTTTGCTTGATTTTTTTTTTTTTTTTTGCTTTTTGTCTAACATTCACTTATAATTGAGAACATACCATGCCTATCTGTCTGTGCTTGTGATACCTCACTCAGGAGGATATTCTCCAAATCCATCCATTTGCCTGCAAATTTTAGGATGTCATTCTTTATTATTGCTGGGTTGTACTCTATATGTTGATGTACCACAGTTCATTAATTCATTCTTCAGTTGAGGGGTATCTAGGTTGTTTTCATGTCCTTGCTGTTATGAATAATGATGCTATGAACATAGTTGAGCCAATACCTTTGGTGTAAGAATGTGCATCTTTTGGTATTGCTGGATCCTACGGAGGACTGATTTCCAGTTTCCTGAAGAATCACCACACTACATTCAGGAGTGGTTGTATGAGTTTACACTCCCACCAACAATGAAGGAGTGTTTTCCTTGCTCCCTTGCTCTACATCCTCTGCAGTATAGATTATCATTATCATTTTGGGGTTTTTTTTTTTTTTTTTTTTTTTTGGAACTTAGCCATTCTGACAGGTATAAGGTGGTATCTAAAGGTTGTTTAGATTTGCATTTGTCTTGTGGATAAAGATTTTGAACATTTTTTAAGTGCCTTTCAGCCATTTGTAATTCTGTTAATTGGGATAGGAAGGATTGTGAGCTCTAGTTTCTTCAGTTCTCTATATATTTAAAGATCAATCCTCTGTGAGATGTAGAATTGGTGAAGATCTTTTCTCATTTTGTAGGATTTCATTTTGTCTTATTGACTGTGTCCTTTGCCTTACA
The DNA here is from genome assembly GCA_004025045.1 of Sigmodon hispidus. NCBI lineage: Eukaryota > Metazoa > Chordata > Mammalia > Rodentia > Cricetidae > Sigmodon > Sigmodon hispidus. Next base: position 100,812 of record PVIH01006245.1, on the reverse strand, counting down.
GAATCTTTGTAGTTCCATGAGGTTCCATTTATTGATTGCTGTTTTTAGTGTCTGTGCTACTGGAGTTATATTTAGGACATGTTCACCTGGATCAATAAGTTGGAGGGTGTTTCTCACCTTTCTTCTATCAAGTTCAATGTAGTTGGGTTTATTTTAAGGTGTTTGACCCACTTGGATTTGAGTTTTGTAAAGGATGATAGGTTTGGATCTATTTGCAATATTCTACATGCTATCATCCAGTTATGCCAACACCATTTGTTAAAAATACTATCTTTTTTTCCATTGAATCTTTTGTCAAAGATCAAGTGTTCATAGGTGTGTGGGTTAAGGTCAAGGACTTCAGTTTGGTTCCATTGATCCACAAGTCTGTTTTTATGCTAGTACCAAGCTATTTTTATTACTGTAGCTCTAAACTATAGCTTGAAGTCAGGGATGGTGATGGCTCTTGAGGCTCTTTTGTTGAGCAGGATTGTTTTGGCAATCCTGGCTTTCCTGTTATTCCATATGAAGCTGAGTATTGTTCTTTCAATTTCTGTAAAAACTTGTGTTGGAATTTGGGGATCACATTGAATCTCTATATTTCTTGTAGTAAGATTGCCATTTTTAATATGTTGATCTTACCTATCCAGTAGCAGGGAGATCTTTCTATTTTGTGATATCCTTTTCAATTTCTTTCTTCAGTAATTTAAAGTTTTTGTCAAACAGATCAGCTACTTCTTTGGTTAGAGTTATGCTGAGATACTTAATGCTATTTGTATCTATTATAGAGGGTCATGTTTCCCTTATATCTTTTTCAGCCTTTTTATCCTTAGTATATATGAGGGTTATTGATTTTTGTTAATTAATCTTGTACCTTGTTACATTGCTGAAGGAGTTTATCAGCTGCAGGAAGTCCTTGGTAGAATTTTGGAGGCCACTTATGTATATAATTATATCATATGCAAATTGTGATAGCTTGTCTTTTTTCCTCTTTTGTATCCCCTTAATCTCATTTTGTTCTCGTATTGCTTCAGCTAAGATTTTGAGAATTATATTGAAAGATGAGGAGTGAGAAGACAGCCTTGTCTTGTTCCTGATTTTAGAGGAACTGCTTTAAATTTTTCTTCATAGAGTTTCTTGTTGTCTGTCAGCTTGCTGGATATTACCTTTATCATATTTAGCTATATTCCCTGTATTGCTAATCTTTCCAGAACTTTTATCATAAAGGAGTGTTGGATTTTGTCAAAAGCTTTTCTTTGGCATCTAAGGAGATAATGATGTGGTTTTTTTATTTCTTTCAGTTTGTTTATATGATGGATGACATTCACAGTTTTTGATATGTTAAAGCATCCCTGAATGTCCAAGATGAAGCCTACTTGATCATGGTGGGTGATTTTTTTGATATCTTGTTGAATTCTGTTTGTCAAAATTTTATTGAAATTTTTTGTACTGAATTTCATGAAGGAGATTAGTCTGTAATTATCTTTCTTGCATTTTTGACCAGCTTAAGTATCAAGGTGATTGTGGCCTCATGAAAAGAGATTGACAATATTCCTTCTGTTTCTACTATATGGAACAGTATGAAGTGTACTGATATTAGTTCATCTTTCAGTGTCAGGTAGAATTCTGCATTGAAACTATGTGGTTCTGGGCTTTTTTTACTTGAAAGACTTTGAATAACAAGTTTAATTTTCTTTGGGGTTATAGTTATGTTTAGGTCTTTAATCTGATCTTAAATTAATTTTGGTAAGTGGTACTGGTCCAGAAGGCTGTCCATTTCTTCTAGGTTTTCCACATTTATAGTGTATAGATTTTCAAAGTATGACCTGATAATTCTCTGGAATTCCTGGGGGTCTGTCATTATGCCTCCCTTCTTATTTCTGATTCTGTTAATTTGGGTAATATATCTCTGCTTTTTGGTTAGTTTGGATAGGGTTTTTTTCTATATCGTTGACTTTCTCAAAGAATCAACTCTTTGATTCATTGATTCTTTGTATTTTTCTCTTTGTTTCAGTTTTATTGATTTGAGCTCTAAGTTCAGTTATTTCCTGCTATCTACTCCTTATAGGTGAGTATGTTTCTAATTGTTCTAGGGCTTTCAGCTGGTCATATGTGTGGGATTTCTCTACGTTTTCCATATAGGCATCTAGTGCTATGAATTTTCCACTTAAGACTGCTTTCATTGTATTCCATAGGTTTGAGTATGTTGTGGATTCATTTTTGTTAAATTCTAGGAAGTCTTTGATTTCTTTCTTAACTTCTTCTTTGACCCAGACATAGTTCAGTTGAGTGATGTTTGGTTTCCATGAGTTGGTGGGCTTTCTATGATTCTTGTTGTTGAACTCTAACTTTAGACCATGGTGATCTGATATGGTACAAGGAGTTATTCTCATTTTTTTTTTGTATCTGGTGATATTTGCTTTATGACCTAATATGTTGTCAATTTTAGAGAAAGTTTCATGGGGTACTGAGAATTATGTATATTCCTTTTTGTTTATGTATAATGTTTGGTATTTATCTATTAAGTCCATGTGGGTCATAACTTTTGTTAGATCCCTTATTGTTCTGTTGAGTTTCTGTTAGGTTGACCTATCCAAGGGTGAAAGTGAGGTATTGAAGTCTCCCACTATTAGTGTGTGAGATTTGATATGATGTTTAAGCTTTAATAGTGTTTCTTTTTATATGTAGGTGCTCTTGTGTTTGGTGCATAAATATTCAGAATTGAAACTTTGTCCTGGTGGATTTTTCCTGAGATGAAATAGTAATGTCCATCTTGGTTTCTTTTTACTGATTTTAGTATAAGACTATTTTGTTAGATATTAGGATGGTTATAATAGCTAGTTTTATAGGACCATTTGATTGGAGAGTTTTTTCCTAACCCTTTACTGTCAGCTTGTGTCTGTCTTTGAAGTTGAGGTGCATTTTTTGTATTCAGTAGAAGGATGGTTTGTGTTTTTTCATTTATTGTGTGAGGGTGTGTCTTTGCATAGGTGAATTGAGTCCATTGCTATTAAGGGATATTAATGACCAATGATAGTTCTTTCCTGTTATTTTGATGGAAGTTTGTGTGTATTTCCTTTTTTGGGCTTTTGTATTCTGTGGGATTATCAATTGTTTGTGTTTGCATGGGTGTTTCTGGTTTCCAAAGGTTAGAGTTTTACCTCTATTGCCTTTTTTAGGGCTGGCTTTGTGGATAGGTATTGTTTAAATATGATTTTGTTGTGAAATGTCTTTTTTACTCCATCGATGGTGATTGGTAGTTTTGGGGAATATCGTATTCTAGGTTGGCATCCATGTACTTTTCAGGACCTTCTTGCTTTCATTGTTTTCACTGAATAGTCAGGTGGGTCTTCCTTTACAGTTAACTTGAACTTTTTTCTTTGCAGCTCTTAGTAGTCTTCTTTTGTTCTGTAGGTTTAGTAGCTTGATTCTTATATTGCAAGCAGAATTTTTGTGGGTCTAGTCTATTCGGTGTTCTGTAGGCTTCTTGCATCTTTATAGGTATTTCATTATTTAGGTTGAGAAAGATTTTTTTCTATGATTTTGTGGAATATATTTTCTGTGCCTTTGAGCTGGTGTTCTTCAATTCCAATTATTCTTTGGTTTGGCCTTTTCATTATATTCCAGATATTTTTGACATTTTATGTTATAATCGTTTTGGTTTTAGTGTTTTCTTTAACTGATATATCTATTTCCACTATCAAGCCTTACACTGCAAAGATTTTCTCATCCATCTCTTGGATTCTGTTGTTATGTTTGAATTTGTGGTTCCAGTTCTTTTCTTCAGACTTTCTATTTCCAGGCTTTTCTTGGTTGTGCCTTCTTTATTGCTTCTATTTAGATTTTTAATTCCTGGTATGTTTCTTTCACATGTTTATTTTCTTTTTCATGGTATTCTTTATTTTCTTTCAGGAATTTGTTCATCTTTTCCTTTTTTATTGTATTTGTTTCTATTTCTTTAAGGAAGTTATTTCTATCATCTTTTAAGGCTTCTATTAGCTTTATAAAGCTCTCTTTAAGGTCATTTCCTTCTGCTTCCTCTTCATTGTTATCTCAGGACTTGATACTGGAGAACCACCTCTTTTTCTGGTGGTGTCTTGTTGATCTTTTTATTGTTGTATTATTTTTGCACTGGCATCTGTACTTTGCTTCCTCATTTCACTGTAGGTCGGCTCTTAGACAGTTGTAGCATGGGATCTCTTAGTCAGCTGAATGTTCAAAGGCTTAGTTGGTTCCCTGTAGTAGCAGTGGGAGAATGCCAATTGTGATTTGCGCAGGGGATGGCCTGGGGTGGTTGGGTTTTGCTGGAACCTGCCCTGGGTGGCACTCTTCCAGGTTTCTTTGGTTTAGGGTGGATCTGGGTGTTGTTGGATATGTGTGGGGGTGTCTGGGGACCCGGAATCAGAGAGTAGTAAGGTCTCTGCTTGGCCCGAGGAAGAGGATAGTGCTTAGCTGTGAGTCCAGAGGTTCAGCTGGTCCAATGCAGTCACCTAACTTTTTTTTTTTTTTTTACATATGTTGTTGGAGTCAGATTGTCAGAATTTTATTGAGTATTTTTGCATCAATATTTATGAAGGGAATTGATCTGTAATTATCTTTCTTTGTTGCATCTTTGAATGGCTTGTGTATAAAGTTGACTGTAGTTTCCTAAAGAGAAACTGCTGAAGCAACTGGGCGATCTGAAGATGGAGCTGTCTCAGCTTCGCATCGCCAAGGTGACAGGCGGTGCCTTATCCAAGCTCTCCAAGATATGAATCCACAAATCCATCGCACGTGTACTCACTGTCATTAACCAGACCCAAAAAGAAAACCTCAGGAAATTCTACAAGGACAAGAAGTACAAGCCTCTGGACCTGCGACCCAAGAAGACTATGTGCTACTAACTCACCAAGCGTGAAGAGAAGTTGAAGACAAAGAAGCAGCAGCGGAAGGAGAGGCTGTACCCGCTGCACAAGTGTGCAGTCAAGGCCTGATGGAGAGGCAATAAAGTGCAAGACTGGCGGCAAAAAAAAAAAAAAAAAAAAGAAAGAGTTTGAGGAGTATTTGTATTAGTTTTTCTGTCAATGTCTGGTAGAATTTTGCAGTAAATGATCTGATTCCATTTTTCTGTTGTTGTTGTTGTTTTTGTTTTTAATTTGGGAAGCTTTTAAAAATATTTATTTATTTATTATATATCCAGTGTACAGAAGTGGGTACTAGATCTTATTATAGATGGTTGTGAGCTACCATGTGGTTGCTGGAAATTGAACTCAGGACCTCTGGAAGAACAGTCATGTTCATGAAATCTGAAACCCTATATATAAAAAGACTAAACAAATAAGAATAGAAGAATACTACCTCAAATGCACAGAAAATATATTCAACAAAATCATAAAAGAAATCTTTCCCAATCTATAGAAGAAAATGCCTATGAAGATACATGAAGCTTACAGAATAACAAATATAGTAGGCCCCCAATGTTCACTGACCACATAATAATAAACACAATAAATTTACAGGATAAAGAGAAAATGTTAAGAGATGCAGAAGAAAAGGTGTAAGTAACTTATAAAAGCAAACCTATCAGAATAACACCTGACTTCTAAGTGGAGACCCAGAAAGTCCCAATGTCCTAAACATTAAGAGAACAGGGATGTTTGCTCATACTACAATACCCAGAAAACCCTCAATCACCATATACAGAGCAAATATTATATTTCATGATGAAGCCAGATTTAAACAATACCTATTAAAAGATCAAGATCAGCAAAAGCATTAGAAGGAAAATTCCAAACTATAAAGTTAGATGTTCTCACAAAAACACAAACAATAGATAATCCCAAAACAGTAAGTCCCAGAGAAGGAAAACACAATCCCATTACGAACACAAACAAACAAACATGAATTAACAATCCCTGATCATTAATATTTGTTAAAATCAATGGACTCTCTTTTCTTTTAAAAAGCCCAGTCTAACTGAACGAATACAAAGAGGATCCATCATTCTGTTGCATACAAGAAACACAGGTTAAAGTCAAAGACAAATATTACCTCAGAGTAAAGGGTTGGGGAAAGAATTTTTAATAATATGAACTTAAGAAGCAAGCTGGTGCAGCTATACTAATGTCTAGCAACATATACTTCAAACTAAAAATAAGAGAGATTAAAAAGGATATTACACATTCATCACAGGAAAAATCCATCAAGTAAAAGTATCAATCTTCAACTTTTATGCCCCAAATACAAAGGTACAAAAATATTACTAAAGCTTAAATCATACATCAAATTCCACACGCTATTGTTGGGAGATTTTAACACCCCATTCTCACCAATAGACAGGTCTGCCAGACATAAATTTAACAGAGAAATAAAGGATTAACCAAAGTTATGACTCAAATGCATTTAATAGGTACAAACAGAACATTCTGCCTAACGACTAAAGAATATACCATTTTCTCAGCACCCCATGAAACCTTCTCTAAAACTGACCACATACTCACCCATAAAGCAAATATTAATAAATGTGAAATAATAGAAATGACTCATTTTTATTATTTTTATTTATTTTACAAAATAAAGGGTTTTCCCCCATGTATGCCCTTGCTCTCTCCTTGTTTCCCCTCTCTCTCCCTCTCTGTCTGCCTTCAGCCTCCCTGCTTCCATCCCCCATGCCCTCCCACAAAAGGGCAAGATATCTCAAGGTGAATCAGCTCAGCATCCAGTCCAGACACATCAGATTTCCTCATCCTAATGTGATGACTGGGCTAGGCGTTCCTCTGGGGAGAATGGGCTCAAAAGAAGTGCCAATCCACACATAGAAACACAGTCTGATCTCTTCCCTTGAGGTTCCACATAATGCCCAGGTGAGTAGACAGCTGCCTATCCTTGGAGGGCCTAGTTTCTTTTCTTGAAGGTTTCCAAGTGGTTGTTCTTAATTCAGTGAGCTCTCCAGATTTCCAAACAGTTATCACCATGGTAGTATTCCTCATAAGCCCTACGCCCTTACTATTCTCCCCTGTTCTCAGCTGGACCAGGAGCTTAGCCAAGTACTCAGCCATACATCTCTGCCTCTTCCTCCATTCATTGTTTAATGTAAGTTCTGTGATGGTACTTGGGGTGTCTATTCATTTGATTATAGGGGAAGTCTTGTCTAGGCAACATCTTCACTATTGGTTGGAGACCTAGGAAGGGAAATCCTGTGAGCTTTGTAAGTGTCCCTAGCACCTGGTCTTTATCTAACCCCACACTGGCTTCCTTTATTAAGATATTCATCTTGTTTTTCTTCCTCCTTGTTGCTCCTCTTACTCAGTTCTCCCCTTTTCTCATGTCTTGTTTCCACCTCTTCTTGGTTGCAGCTCCTTATGCTCTTAATTAGCTAAAAAGATCTCTGTTTTCTCTTCCTAGGGGAATCCCTGGGAGTCTGTCTTAAGTTCCTTCTGATCCCAAGTTTTTCTGCTGTTGTGTTTTGCAGCATGGGTGCTCACTTGTGGTACCTCACTCAGGAGGATATTCCCCAGATTCATTCATTTGCCTGCAAATTTTAGGATGTCTTTTTTTTTTTTTTTTTTTAATGATGAGTAGTACTGCATTGTGTAAATATACCACAGTGTGTTAATCCAGTCTTCACTTGAGGGGCATTTAGGTTGTTTCCAGGTTCCTGCCATTACAAACAATGCTACTGTGAACATAGTTGAGCTAATGCCTTTCATGTGGGAATGTGAATCCTTTAGGATTATGCCCAATAGTGGTATTGCTGGGTCCTTGGGGAGATTGATTTCCAGTTTTTTTTTATTTTTTAGGAACTACCATTCTGCATTCCATAGTGGCTGGACAAGTTCTCACTTTCACCAACAATGTTCTCCTTGATCCAAATCCTCTCCAGCATAGGCTGTACTTTTTTTTTTTTTTAATTAGTCATTCTGACAGGTGTAAGGTGGTATATCAAAGTTGTTTTGATTTGCATTTCTCTGATGGATAAAAATGTTGAACAATTTTTCAAGTGTCTTTCAGTCATTTATAGTGCTTCTAAAAACTCACCAGCTTTTTTTCAGAATCTTCAATTTATCAAAACAAAATTATAATGTATGTCCTTATGATTTTCGGGAATTTCATTCATATCTGTTATGTTTGTGTTTCAATTTCAAGTTTTATTGAAGTAGGTCTTCCCTTTTTTCTTTAATTTGGTTAAGAATTTGCCATTTGTGTTTAATCCTTAAAAATAAACAAAACAAAACAAACAAACAAAAACAAAAATTCTCTTTTTAGTTCTGAACCCAATTTTTTAATTGGGCTATTCAAAGTTTGGGGCTCTAGTTTCTTGAGTTCTCTATATACTTTAAAAATCAGTCCTCTGTCACTTGTAGGGTTGGTAAAGATGTTTTCCTGTCATTCTGTAGGCTGTCATTTTGTCTTGTTGACAGTGTCTTTGGTATTATAGAAACTTTTCAATTTCAGGAGGTCCCACTTATTAATTGTTGTTCTTAGTGTCTGTGCTACTGGTGTTATATTTAGAAAGTGGTGACCTGTGCCAATGCATTGGAGGATATTTCCCACTTTTCTTCTGTCAAGTTTTCTTGTATCCTATCAAACCACCACAGCCTAAAGTCAACTACACAAACTATAAAAGTATGCAAACTCATGGAAACTGAAAAAATATCAACTGAACCACCTCTAGCTAAAAATTAAATAAAAACAACCTTAAAGACTTTCTAGAATATGAAGAAAATGAATGAATGTGAATCTACAACTAACTAACTTTATGGGACACAATGAAAGCAGTGGTATGAGAAAATTTTATAACACTAAGTATCTCTATTAAGAATTGGGAGAAATTTTTAAAAAGTCACTAAATAGCACATCTAAAATCTCTAGAACAAAAAAAATGCAAATTCACCCAGAAAGAGTAGAATGCATGAAATAAACTTCGAGTTAAAATAAATATATATATATAATAGAAATACAAATAATCAATAAAATAATTTAGTTCTTTGAGAAAATCAAGGTAGACAAATTTCTATCCAAACTAAAGAAAAGGCAGGCAGAGATCATCAAATTAACAAAAGCAGAAATGGAAAGGGGGACATAACAACAGACACCAAGAAAATCCAGAGAATCATTAAGTCATATTTCAAAAGCTTGTACTCCAGTAATTTGGAAAACCCAAAAGAAATGGACAATTTTCTAGATAGGTACCTCTTAGCAAAATTAAAACAAGACCAGATAAATCATTTAAATAGACCTTTAACACCAAGTTAATAGAAACAGTTATTTAAAGTCTTCCAACGAAAAAGGCCCTGGGACAAACTGCTTCAGAACAGAATTCTACCAATATTTCTGAAAAAAATTCTAATCTCAATACTTCTCAAAAATTTTGAAACAATGCAAATAGAAGAAAATTTGTCAAACTCTTTTTTATGAAGCTATAGTTACTCTGATTCCAAAACCAAACAGAGATAAAACAAAGAGAAATATATCAAAAAATCTTCTATGATCAAGTATGCTTTATTCCAGAGATGCAAGGATTATTTAGAATATGAAAATCTGTCAAAGTCATTCATCATATAAACAAACTAACAAAAAAAAATACCCATGGCCATTTTATAAGATGCTGAAAAAGCCTTTGACAAAATCCAAATCCCTTCAAGATTAAAGTCTTCCAGTGATCAGAGAAACAAGGAAAATACCTAAACATAATAAAGGCAATATACATCAAGGTGACAGCCAACATTAAGCTGAATGGAGACAAAGTAAATGCCATCCATCTAAATTTATGAATAAGAAAAGGCTGTCCACTATCTCCATATCTATTCAATGAGGTATTCAAAGATAAAACAAGATAAAGAGGATACAAATTGGAAAGGAACAAGTCAAACTTTCCCTATTTGCAGATGATATGATCATATTTATATGTCACCCAAAAATTCTTAGAGGAAAACCCTATAGCTAGTAAATGTGTCCAGTAATTGGGAAGAATACAAGATGAAATAAAAATAAATTCAATAGCTCCCCTATATACAAATGACAAACCATGTAAAAAGTAAAAGAAACATTAACCTTTGTAATAGCTGCAAATAACATAAAAATCTTAGCATAACTCTAACCAAACAAGTAAAAGACCTGTATGACAAGAACTTTAAGTCGAAATTGAAGAAGATATGAAAAAATACGAAGATCTTCCATGTTCTTTTTTTTCTTCTTTACTTATTTTGTATTTATCAAAAAAACAGTAAAATGAATTTAAAATGCTAAAAAGTTAACAATAACTATAAAGAAGATAAAAATCATAAGCATGACTTATCAAGAGTGATAATGCAAATAAGATTGCTACACATGTGTTCTTATATGGACAGGATCAACATAGTAAATATGGCAGTCTTAGCAAAAGCAATCTACAGAATCAATGCAGTTCTCTTAAAAATCCAAACACAATTCTTTACAAACTTTGAAAGAAGAATACTCAATACTTTAAAATACTTTAAAAATATTTTATATAAAAATTATAAAATTATTCTTTTAAGAATACTTTACATAGAAAACAAAAAGCACAGTATAACCAAAAACTATTGTGTACAATAAAGAAACTTCTGGAGGCAGCACCATCTCTGACTTCAACTTCTACTATAGAGGTATAAGTAATAAAAACAACTTGGTATTGGCATAAAAATGACAAGTGGTTCAATGGAATTTAATCTATGAACACCTGATTTTGACAAAGAATTCAAAAATATACAATGTGAAAAAGAAAGCATCTTCTACAAATGGTTCTGGCATAACTGCACAGTGACATGTAAAAGAATTCAAATAAAATTTTTTTTTAATAATTTTTAACCCTGCCCAAATCTCAATTGAAAGTGGATCAAGGGACTCAGCATAAAGTCAGTGTCACTAAACCTGTTAGAAGGGAAAATGGAAATACCTTTGAAATCACTGGCACAAGAGACCACTTTCTAAATATAACAGCAATAGTACAGAGATTGAGATCAAAAATAATAAAATAAACCTCAGATAGGCAAATATTCACAAACCAATTATTTAATATAATTTCCCACTACCATTCCCATCATGCAGGTGATTTTTGATACTGTCAAATTCATAAATTTACATTAACCTTCCCAAGAGCCATTTCATTTGTACGTGAACAACCCCAAAGTTAACAAGTTTACTTCTTTACAAAGACGTGTTGTTTCTATTGTTGGCTAGCCTCATCTTTGTAGCAATATTCCCCATGTTTAACTAAAATATCTCTAAATCTCTAATGCCTGCACATTTTGTGTTTTCCTCAATCTATTTTTAGTTCCAAATAGACTTTCTGGAATGATGTTGGGTTAACATCATTAGTCACCTAAGAAATCTGTGTTATAACCTCAGTTCGTAAGAAATAATTATTTAAAAAATAGTGAGATGATGCTACATGTAGGAATGATCAGCAATTAATTACTGAAAATGCTGACAATGGCCAAAATTAGTGATGAGTAAAAATTTTTATGTATTATTGATAGTATATACTCATATAATTATTTTATGATATATTTGAGAACATCAAAGAAGTTAATAATATTGGCCTGCAGACCATAAATTTTACTACCATATGTACCTATGAAAAATTGTGCCTATCTATGCTAAAAGCATCTGAAAAAATATTATAATTGTCTTAAATTAGTGCTAGTTCCTAGAATACTATACCCTGCAAAATTATCAATCACCATAAATGGAGTAAATAATATATTTCATGACAAAGTCAGACTAAAACAATACCTATCTACCAAACCGGCTGCCCAGAAGGCATTAGAAAAAAAACTTCAACTTAAAGATCTCAGATACAGTCATGAAACCACAATCAATAATTCCACAGAATAGTCCAGAGAATGGAAGTACATACAAGCTACCGCCGAAAATAGCAGGAAATATCAATCAGTGGTCACTAATTTCCCTTAATATCACTGGACTCAATTCATCTATAAAAAGACACACACTCACAAGATGGATACAAAAACAGAAGCCTTCCTTCTGCTGCATACAAGAAACACACCTCAAGCACAAAAACAGACACAGGCTCAGAGAAAATGGTTGGTAAAGACTTTCCAATTAAATGGTACTAAGAAACAAGCTGGGGTTGCCAACCTAATATCTAACAAGTAGATTTTAAGCTAAAAGCAATTAAAAGGGACAAAGATGGCCATTACTTATTCATCACAGGAAAAATTGGTCAAGCAGAGATTTCAATCCTGAATATTTATGCCCCTAATAAAAGGGCACCTGCCTATGTGAAAGACACACTGCTAAAGCTCAAATCCCATATCAATTCTCACACCCGAATAGTGGGAGACTTCAACATCCCACTTTCATCCCTGGATAGGTCAACCAGACAGAGACTCAACAGAGAAATAAGGAGCCTAACAGAGGTTATGATGCAAATGGATTTAATAGATATTTATAGAAGCTTCCATACAATTGCAAAGGAATATACATATTTCTCAGCTCCTCATGGAACTGTCTCTAAAACTTACCACATAATTGGTTGTAAAGCAGATATCAACAGATACAAAAAAAAGGAAATAATCCCTTGTAACATATCAGACCACCATGGCCTAAAGTGAGAGTTCAACAACATCAAAAACAAACAAACAAACAAACAAAAAACAGAAAGCTTACCAACTCATGGAAACTAAACATCACTCAGCTGAACTACATCTGTGTCGAGGAAGAAATTAAGAAAGAAATCAAAGACTCCCTAGAATTTAATGAAAATGAATCCACAACATAACCAAACTTGTGGGACATAATGAAAGCAGTCTTAAGAGGAAAATTCATAGTGCTAGATGTCTATATAAAAAGCCTAGAGAAATCCCACACTAGAGAACAGCACAGATGAAAGCCTTAGAATAATTAGAAGCAAACTCACCAAGAGAAGTACACTTCAGGAAATAATTAAACTTACACCTGATATCAACGCAATTGAAACAAAAATAACAGTACAAAGAGTCAATGAATGAAAGAGTTGCTTCTTTGAAAAAGTCAACAAGATAAATAAACCCTTATCCAAATTAATCAAAAAGTAGAGAGAGAGTATCCAAATCAACAAAATCAGAAATGAAAAGGGGAACATAACAACAGAACCCCAGAAAATCCAGAGAATTATCAGATCATACTTTGAAAATATATTCCCCAAAAATGGAAAACCTAGAAGAAATAGACAGCTTTTTGGACAGGTACCATTGGCCAACATTAAAGAAGATCAGATAATTATCTAAACTGACCTACAACCCTTAAGGAAATTGAAGCTGTCATTAAAAGCTTTCCAAATAAAAAAAAAGCCCTGGTCCATATGGTTTCAGTGCAGATTTTTACCAGATATTCAAAGAAGAATTATTACCTTTACTGCTCAAAATATTTCACACAGTAGAAACTGAAGGAATATTGCTAAATTTCTTTTATGAGACCACAATTACGCTAATACCCAAGCCGCTCAAAGACACAACAAAGAAGGAGAACTACAGACCAATTTCCCACATAAACATTGATGCTAAAATTCTCAACAAAATTTTGCAAACTGTATACCAAAATATATAATAAATATCATCTGTGGTGGAACTTTTACGACAGATGGCTTCCCAACGTGGGATGAACAGCCACATAAAGCCTGAGAAAGTTTAAAAAGCTTAAAGAACATTCTAGATCACTGAAAAAGAGCCAAAAGCAGCTTTTTGAATTGCATATTTGATTTATGGTACAGAGACAGCATGATGTTCAGGCTTGAATTTAAAAATGATGCATCCATGGCACACAGCTTAAACTCATACTTTTCATGGAAGGTTTGGCATAAGTATGATTGATTTAAGGTTTCTGCTTATGCTGTACAGGAAGGAAACAGAGTCAAAAACAGGTTTCCTGGTAGCAGCATTTCCTGAGTCCGCTCTGGTTGCTGGCAGCAAGAGAGATGCAGTGGGCTCCTCCGCCATATTGAAAAGCAGTTAAAAAGAGCAGAGTCAGCAATTAAAGTGATACCGACATTTTAAAAGCTCCTTGGGTTCAAAAATGATTAAGAATTATCAATAAACAGATTTAGACTCACAAAACCTCTAAATTGGGTACAATGTATGTAAAATATGCATAGGCTTCAGAGAGAAAGAAAAAAAAAGACTAAAGAAAGCCCTTTAAGAAAGAGAAATAGAAAATAAAGATTTTTAAAAAGCCATTTAAAGATGGCAGATAAACAGAGAGTATGGATTATGGTTATTGTATTTTCTTGTAATTTTTTAACTTTTAATGAGCTAACTGCAGAAAGACAATTGATTGCTAAGGCTGCTAAGTTAAACAAATACATATACCTTAAAGATATCTAAACTTTGAAATCAGTTTATAAGAACATGTTGCTTGGAAAAAGAGTTTCTGTTTTTCTCTCCACAAAAGATCAAAACCTGTGGATTGGCTCTAGGCAAAAGTGGTTTCATTTGGCAAGGCCACCAGGACATTCTCAGCTTCCAAGATGGCCAGTTGAAATGATCCAGCTTCAAGACCCCATGAGATCAACAATGTCCTTTGACAGCAAGTAGTAGTAAAAGAAAGAAAGCTATGTCCAATTTCCCCCAAAATATTATTTATTAATGTTTGTTTTCATTACAAATAGTTAATGGTGATAGTCAATCTCTTAAAAAAAAAAGAAAGAAAAGAAAAGGGGAAAGGACATGATATAGGAATGATTAGAAAAGATAAGTGGATTTTGGTTTATTGATATAAACTTAAGGTCAATTTGTTATGCTGTATGTATTTTTCTACTCTTGATTAAGGTATGATGCTGATGTAACTCATATAAAATTGCAATGTGTAATTGAGAAATACAAATTAATAGTCATTTATGATAACCAAACTTACAGTCATGTTAGTTAGGTTTCTGTAGGTATATAAAGATATATTTCAATTAGATGGGTAGTCTTCAAACACTTCAAAGACATGCAGAATATGACATTTAAAATATTTTAAGAACTTAGACTTTTCTGGATAGTGAGACAGGTCTGCTTCTGGAAGCACCAATGTATTTCAGGAAAATGATGGGCACTGAAGAAATTTCATGTGGAATTTACTTTGTGACAATAGTTAGCCACTGGACAAGAAACTGTTCTGGTATTGACTGCTTGATAGTATGCTGTATAAACTGGACATGCAGGTTCCATAGGAATGTGACCTCTGAACTTTGGCAGAACGGGTCGAGATGGTCCTTCAGGTTCCTGCTTTGCAGAAAAAGTTGCCAGGCATCCTTCTGGACACAAGGAGAAGCAACTGGTGGATTGTGTCAGATTTCCTGCATCATGAAAGGTATGCCAGACACTTTGGGCCATAAAGGCTGAAGATGGTGCCCCAACATTACAAAGAAACTTTGAGTGACTGTCCATGCAGACAGGTGTCATCTCTGTCATTTTCTATACTTTGGAAGTTGCTTACCCTTCCTGTTTATTTACATAATATATCCTTCTATGGTCTTTGATGTGGTTGAAGGTTTAATAATTATAGGTATAGTTGTTTTTGGTTTGAAAGGTATATTAGATATGAAACTTTAGACTCACAATGATAAGGTAGATAATGGAAAATTCTCTTTAATTTTGTGAATACTGTTAGTTCCGCACGTGAGAGCAAGTACACA
This sequence comes from Sigmodon hispidus, assembly GCA_004025045.1. Lineage (NCBI taxonomy): Eukaryota > Metazoa > Chordata > Mammalia > Rodentia > Cricetidae > Sigmodon > Sigmodon hispidus. The sequence continues at coordinate 85,217 of PVIH01006245.1, read as the reverse complement.
CTAGCAAGGCCACACACTTGAGTTTATTTAAGAGAAGAGTCCCAGGTGGATGAAAAAACAGAGGAGCGAGACAGAATTCAGGGGACAGAGAAGAAAGGGACTGGAGCACGTGCTCACAATCTCTTTTAAGGGAAGGGGCATGCATGGGTATGTGTCATGGGTCTAGGAAGGTGCTTCTGTACACAGTGCCTCAGGGTTTATGTAGCCATGCCCAGGGATGTGCCTCCATGCAAGGTACATGCCACCTGAGCCAGGTAGGCTCAGCTACATGGAATGCCAGGAATCCTAACAAATACAAATAGCCTGGATATTGTGACTGTAATTCCTGCTTGAGAGGTGTTCTGTTGTAATTTTGTTATATGGAAATTAAAACTTTCCTTTTTGATTAGACAGAAAAGAGGAAGTGTGTGGAATATTCTCTGTATGCTGTAAATAAAGGACTGTTTTGGCCTATGCATAGCACCATAGAAGTGGGTGGAGAATCAGAGGACAGACAGGTAAAAGGTGGGTGGAGTTATGCAGTCTCCATCTGACCCTCAAAGAAGACAGACATGTAAGGAAAACAGGTGGGCCATGGGCTGGGCCACATGGGGTTAGATTAGTAGATTACAAGAAATGGGTTGAATTAAGATGAAAGAGCTATCTAGTAATGTGCTTGAGACATAGGCCAAACAGTATGAAGTTAACATAAGTGTCTGATTAATTTCTTTGGGGGACAAAAGCCGACACAGGCCAGGTCCAAACACTCTGGGCCCAAACTGGCCCAGGAAACCTTCTACAACAATCATCCACCATGACCAAGTAGGCTTCGTCCCAGAAATGCAGGGATCGTTCAACATATGAAAAATCGTAACTGTCATCCATCATATAAACAAACTAAAGGGAAAAAAACACATGATCATATCCTTAGATACCGAAAAAGCCTTTGACAAAATCCAATACTCCTTTATGATAAAAGCCCTGGAGAGATCAGGAATACAGGAAAAATATCTCAATATAATAAAGGCAATTTACAAGAAGCCAAAAGCCAACATTAAACTTAATGGAGAAAAACTCAAAGCAATCCTACTAAAATCAGAAACCAGAAAAGGATGTCCTCTCTCTATTGCGGTAAAAACCTGCCCTGAGATAAGTTTTAAACGGGGTTTATTTTGTGAAAATCGCTTACAAAACAGAGCCGGTTTTAAGAGAAGATGACGGGATGAGGTTGCAGCGCGCCGGAGCCTTTCTAAGGAAGATTCCGAACTCCCGGGCAGCTGGGCCGAACTGCGTACCCAGCTGGGGGGCTCTCGCGAGAGAATGACGACTTCCTGTCCTGGTCCTCTCCCTTGAAGGTCTACTTCCGGAATCCTTTTCAGTTAACCACGCCCCGCTCGTCTCCAGTCCTATGACGCGATCGTTCACATATATAGTTCCTGATTTCCCGCTACATCTCTCGTCTTACCTATTCAGTGTAGTTCTCCAAGTTTGAGCTAAAGCAATGAGAAAAGGAAAGGAGATTAATGGTATAAAAATTGGAAAGGATGAAGTGAAACTATCTCTATTTGTAGATGATATGATTGTATAGAGAAGTGCCCCACAGAATTCTACCAGGGAACTCCTACAGCTGATTAACACCTTCAAAAATGTAGTAGGATACAAGATTAACTCAAAGAAATCAGTAGCCCTTATATACACCAAAGATAAAAGAGCTGAAAAAATTAAAAGAAACATCAAGCTTTATAATAGCTGCAAATATCATTAAATACCTTGGAGTAACTATAACCAAAGAAGTAACAGATCTATTTGACAAAAAATTTAAATCACTGAAGAAAGAAATTTAAGAGGATATTAGAAAATGGAAAGATCTCCCATGTTCCTGGATAGGTAGGATCAACATAGTAAAAATGGCAATTCTACCAAAAGCAATCTACATATTTAATGCACTTCCCATCAAAATCCCAATACAATATTTTATGCACCTGGAAAGAAAAATACTCACCTTCATTTGGGATAACAGGAAAACCAGGATTGCCAAAACAGTTCTGCTCAACAAAAAACTTCCAGAGGCATCACCACCCCCGACTTCAAGTTATATAGCCTTGTTCTAGCATAAAATCATACTTGTGGATCAATGGAATCAAATTGCGTATCTGATCATTAACTCAAAAACATATAAACACCTTATCTTTTACAAAGAGGCCCAAAATATTCAATGGAAAAAAATAGAGTATCTTTAACAAATGGTGTTGGCATAGCTGGCTTGCCAACTAAAAACAGACTTGTGTGTCAATGGAATCAAATAGAAGACCCTACCATTAACCCAAAAATAGATGAATACCTGATCTTTGACAAAGAGGCACAAAATATTCAATGAATATTTTAATTGTTGATAATCTTTAACAAGTGGTATTAGTATAGCTGGATGGTAGCATTTAGAAAAATGCAAATAGATCCAAGCCTGTCACCCTGCACAAAACTCAAATCCAAGTAGATCAAAGACTTCAACATAAAGCCAGCCACTCTGAACTTGTTAGTAATGAAAGTGGGAAATACCCTTCTATGAATTGGCACAGGTGACCACTTCCTAAATATAATACTAGTGGCACAGACACTAAGAACAACAATCAATAAGTGGAACATCTTGAAACTGAGAAGTTTCTGTAAAGCCAAGGAAACTGTCAATAGGACCAAATGACAGCCTACAGAATTAGAAAAGATTTTCACCAACCCTACAAGTGATAGAAGACTGATCTCTAAAATATATAAAGAACTCATGATACTAGAACCCAAACCCTTAAAAATCAAAAAATGGGGTTCAAAACTAAAAAGGGAATTCTCAGCATAAGAATTATGAACAGCTGAAATGCAATTGAAAAAGGGCTCAATTTCTTTAGCCATCAGAGAAATGCAAATCAAAACAACTTTGAGATATCACCTTACACCTGTCACATTGGCTAAGATAAAAGACACAGATGACAGCCTATGCTAGAGAGGTGGTGAAGCAAGGGGAACACTCCTCCATTGTTAGTTGGAGTGTAAGCCTGTTCAGCCACTCTGGAATGCAGTATGGAGGTTTCTCAGAAAACTGGGAATCAATCTTCTGAAGGATCCAGCAATATCACTTCTGGGTGTATACTCTAAATACGGTTTCCTTTAAAGACCAGGCCTAGCTTCACATACATGACATTGTCTACACTGGCCTGGATCCTTATCCATTAATTAGCAGTCAAGAAAATGTCAGCAAACTTTCCCATGGGCCAAGATACTGAAGGAAATTTCTTAGTTGGGGCTTCTTTCCAGATATGTCAAATTGATAACAAAGATTATTTATCAAACTCACTCTGAAAGTTTTTATATGCACTATCCTACTCTCTCTTACAAAGTAGCATGTGCTCTTTATCATTAAATATAAAGATTGTAATTTCATGGGAACTATAACAATTAAGCATTATTGCCATGTGATATCCAAAATAAGACAGTAGATTGTCTGCCTTCTAGTCTTAAAAACTTTATCTTCACTTTGTTCTGCTGTCTCTCCCTCTCTCTCTCTCTCTTCTTCTCCTCTTCCTTCTTCTTTTGCTCTATTTGCTATAACATATGAGAGCATGCCTGACATTATGATGTGGGTTAGTCAAGTAAAGTCAGTAAAGTTCTGAAAGGTTATGAAGTGCATGAGCACAAGTTTTCTTCTGTGTGTATCCCAACATGTCTGAGTATGAGTGTATAAAGTACATTATTGAAATGTATAGATGGCTCAGCATTTAAGATTATGTGCCATCATGATCTACCAGAAGACTCTAATTCACTTGGCAGCTTCCACATTGAACATTTCCCACCTTTCTCTGTAACTTCAGCTTACAGAGATGATCTGATGTCATCTTTTGGCCTCTACAGGAACCTATACACACACACACACACACACACACACACACACACACACACACTACATAAAAATATAATATGTAAGACTATGACTTTTAAATAAATGGTTTTTTAATCACATTCCTTTAGAGAGGGAATAGTTTAACTGCAGACAGTATGTAAAATGTTACTTATGTTTAATTCACTAATTAAAAGGCTGAGTTATCTTACATTTTCAAATATTGCCTAATAACATAATTTGTTCTCATTAGACAGAATAGTACATCCCATACTTCTCAAATCACAAAAAAAGAAAGTCAAAGTCTTTAAATGATTCGAAGTGTTCTCATGTTTTAAAATTATTACAAAGCAAGTAGACTGATAATTATAGCTATATCTGGATAAAAGAGAGCTATAATTTCTAAGAAAATTAGAAGCATGTGTGATTCCCATGGTGATAAAGTTTTGCAAAAAATATTTAAGTTGGATTATTCTTTCATAAAATTTTTCTCCATAGGCCTTCCTCATGCTGAATCTCTACTGAAATAGAATTACCCCCAAATTATTGCAAATTAAAGCAGTAAATGACATATATTAAAACTATGCAAATTTCATTTATGTTTTCAGAAACACTAATTAATTCCTAGATGTAATGTTTAATTAATATAAAATCTCCAGAGGCTCACTAGAGGAGAGGTTACCTACCATTAAACATGCTTGAGCATCATTCAGTCCTCAATCCACACTTTGGCTCCCAGAAGCACTGTGAGTGATGTGAAGATAATTTATCAAATTGCTCAGTGATGTGACTCCTGCATTTTTCATCAATAATTTTATCAATCATGTATGTTTTTGACTTCCCTCTCCACCTGAGCACTCTTTCCTAGCAAACCTGTAACCTACAGGAAAAGGGTTCATGAGTAGTCACAGAGCTCTATGACTTTCCAACATTGAAAATCCCAGTTTTAGTACTGGTTGACATTAACTCACAGCTGTAGCTACTTGGGTTGGTGATTCCGGCTCAAGCCTGCAGATTGAAAAAGTACACAGACACACCAGTCATTCATTCAAGGAGAATGGCACTTTATTAGATCAACAACTCAGCTTAAATATGGGGCTACCTTTGGCTGGAAGCACAGTGGGAGCTCCCCAGGAGGCAGGAGATTACTGACTTTAGACAAAAAGCCCAGCTTTCTGAACCATCCCCCACAGGCAGGAACGCCAAAATAATATGGGACAATGGAAAATACAGGACATGCAACTAGCTATCCTCAGGCTATATGCTTCAAAGTTCAGAGTGCTGATGAAGGTCTCAGTAGGGGCCTACACACAGCCATTAAATTTCTGAATGGGTGAATCACTAAAATCCTTACTTTTTTTTCCTGTAATACCATTTTTTGTTTAAATTTAGTTTATTACATGGAACAATGACTCTAATAATCACCGAGAAAGAAAATAAAATAAAAAAAATAAGCTTTGTGCACATTGCTAAATTTAATTTCTTAGATTTTTAAGTCTTATGTGCATGAGCATTTTTTTCCATAGGCATTTTCTACCATATATATGCTTGATTGACACGACAGTCAGAAGTAAGCATCATATCATCCTGGACAGGAGTTAAAAATTCATCAAGGAGTGCATAAAACCTGAACCACTCTTGATGTTGCAGTGAGGAAAGCAGATCTGACTGGAGTGGATGCTGTACTAAGCCATCTTGGGACATTTGGATCTTCTGGCCTTGCTGGGGAGGCAATAAGGAGATGGGGAGATGAGAGAGTGACTGGAGGAGTGGGAGAGGGAAAGGAGTTTGAACATGGGAATACATGGATTAAAAATATGACTTTATTCATAATAATAAAAAACCTGAATCCTCTACAAGATCAGCTGATGTTTTTAGCCATCATTCTGTCCCCTGATGCATCTATTCTTAGGGATGTCTATGTTTCTGGGACATAAGCATTATAATTAACTTCCCCCAGGTCACTAAAAAGTCTCTAACTTGTTTAGTGAACTGCAGTGGAAGGTCAGCTGTCAGCCTGCCCCAAAGAAACAGTATTTCTGGTTAGGACACTTCAAACTTTCCCTTTTCACTTCTGTCACATCCACCTCAAAATTAGGTGAAGCCACTATGTCTCAACTCCTAAATTGTGGTCAGAATCTTTACATCTCAGTCTCTCGCAGGCACCTGTTGACCCACTAAGTATGATACCTTCTTCTCTTCAGATTTCAAAATCTTCCTTCTGCTTTCTCCTCATTCTTCCCATATTTAAAGTTTAACATTTTTCTTTTTTCATATGCAATAGATTTTTACAGTGAGCATAAAAAGATGGACAATTTAAATTTAACAACTTTACTTAAACTCTTCCCAGCAACTACTTCTTTTCACATAACAAACTTATTTTCCTGATTGAAAAGTTCAGTTGCTTAAAATATTAAACATTAATTGTGTGGATAGTTATGGAATTAGCATTTTATTTGAACTGAGTTTGACACTGGGAGAATTAATGTAATTTGGTAAAATAGGATTATTTTACAGAGAGTATGTATGTGCATGTGTGAGGTATCTGTGGGGTTGCACATATGCATATGTGTAGGTATGTGTGTGTGATCAATAACGATGATTTTATTTATATAAAGATTCAATATAAATTACTATCTAAAGAGTTAATATTAGCTTTATTCAAACAGCACAAAAAAGCAAAAATAATCTTTAAATTATTGTTCATTTTTGTGAAGCAAAAATGAAAGATAGCCATTGATCATATTCATTTTTTAATTGCTTCAGGCGAGACTTGGAAATCAGAAAATTTGTTTTACCATATATCTTCACATTAATCATTGTTTTGCATGGCATTAACTTATAAGACTATAAAAATATAATTGAACATAGACTAATTAATGTTTCTTTAATTTGAAGACAAATTATTCACTCACTAAATGTATCAAGTTAAAAAGGTACAGTGACTTTTCAGAGCCAGAGCACATAGGTACCTTAATTTTTCTCTTTGTTTTACTCTGTGTCTTGATGTATTTTGTTTAATACATTAGCACTAATTGAGACTAGATTACCATTGATTACTTCAATACATTCAGTTTTTTTCCCTTGTCTTCCTAATTTTTCTATTAGATAATGTTCATTTTTTCCTGACTTCTTTCTGTACAGCTTTTTAACATAAATAATTACTAGTCTAGTTTTTTTCTTTATTGACTTAATGCTATAATAATTTACAATCAAACTACAAACACTCTGCTAGGATTTTTTGTTTTATCCATTCCATGAGTTGCTGAGACTTGTCCTAAGCATGAGTTGCATTAATTTAAAATACTCCATATTTGGTTGTGATGGTTGATCTTGGTTGTCAAGGGAACTGGGCTTGAAATCTACTAAGAGATTTTTGTCATGTAAACTGGGAAGATTTATTTTTACATGGAACTAAATATGAGGGCTCTGTCTGATGGCAGCCAAATAAAAAGGAGTCAAAGAGAAAGCTTTAGGCATCACCTGGTTTCCTTTGCACTGCCTTTCTATCATGCTGCCAAGTTCATCTACCCTGCTCTTGTCTTGTTCATGAGTTTATCTACCCTGTTGCTGCCACGATTGCTACCATTCTTTGCTGATTTTGAAATAGCTTCTTCAAACTTCAATGGATAAACAAATACAAGTGACTATCCAGGAATTCTCCAGGCCATCAACAAATAGATGGGGCCTGTTGAGGACTCCAGCCTCTTGTCACAGTAGATAATATGTTCTCCACCTCTTGAGTGAGGGAGCCACTGTGGAGCTTAGAAACTGCATCTGAAATCCAATATAATAAGCCTGTTTGAAAGTGCACATTCTGTTGGTTTTCTTCCTCTAGAGAACCCAGCTAAAACAGGAGATGTAGCATAGTTTATTCTGTCCACAGCATTTGGATTGTAATTGCTCAGACACCGTATTTCTTTAATCGTGTTCTCCAGTTTGAGACTATATAACTCTGCATCTCAGATCTAAATGAAAGACTTCTCATTGTTTACCATAAACAGAGGGACAACCTTGTTTAATAAGTGGCTCCATATTAAACCCAGTATTTTGAACTAACCTGGGATCTCAGTGAGATTTGGACCCCAAGCAAATGGAGTTGTTAGCAGTAAAAAGTCTGCATCACAGCACATAATTTATTCTGAGACTTTAGAGTTCACCACGCTTTACCTAACTCTTAGACACCAACCTGATACCCACTTTATTGTAGATGCTCATAGTACTAGGAAACAGGAAACTGCTGACTCTACAATCCATACAATCCAAAGTGGTCAGGAAGTTTATCAGTGAATCCTATATTGTTCTTTCTACCCAGACCTAACTTCTGGCAGAAACACTTCTACATACTCTGTCTTCAAAGTTTTCTTTCCTACATCTCTCACTGTGGCCCTTTCGCACAATAACCTCCCATTCTTAGGATGCAGCTGAAAAAACTGAGCTAACTTGTGACCCAAAATAAGCCTAAATAACTATCACAAAGAGAAATATTATTTGATCAATATTTATTTAAGCAAATTATAATATAAATTCAGGAAATGGAGTAAGAATCCACTTGTTCAGAATAGATCTTTCTTGCAGGCAGTGAAGAAGCATAGAAAGCTGTCCTCACGTCACAGAACTTTAAACAATTATTGGCCATGTCTTAAGGCTACAGCTTCAAAGTTTATAGGTAAACCCCACACATGTGTTGGCCCAGGGCCCATGCCCTCAGGTCAGCAAGGTGCTAAATCCCACTATATCTCCTCTTTTTGTTTTAATAAGAAAGTTCTAAACATTACATATATGTTTATATGTAGTATATTATATATTAAATATATATAATATAAACAATTATCAAACAACATCCAGTAGAGAGAAGGTAGGGATGTTGACAAACAAAATAAAACTACAAATGGCAGAACAACAAACATATAACATATGTTAAATATCCAGAATACTGGTGAGTGGCAAGATAGATTGCTCCAAAGCTATTTATCTTGAATAAAATGAATCTATAACCTAAATGTTTTTAAGCTGATATTGGAAATGATTATAACTGAAGCTGTGTAATCTTCAACCCGATCAAAGACCTTAGGGGAAAAAATATACTACCTGTGTAAGCTGGAAGTATGAGTGAGTAACTTCTGAAATTTAGTAAGAAAAGAAAAGAGTACTCAGCTGCCTAGGCAGTCACCAACAGCTTTTCCACAAAGTTGGAACATATAGTTTGTTTTGATTGCATTGGATTGAACAATGTGGTTACTGTCAGCAGTCAAGGCAAGGAAAGTTCTTTGCCTAATTTGCTGTTAATCCACCAAGGAAGACAAACTACTTGATGTTCAGAATCAACTCAGGAAAGAAATAGTGCTGCCAGAGTAATCATGTCTCTCATAGCCAAACTTTGAATAAAAAAAAAAACATTTAAATGCCATATTGTATAGGTTTATAGTGTTTGAAGACTCTTTTCTATACATCTGAGAGACCTAAACAACATTATTAGTACATGACAAACATAGGGAACTGTGACCTGTAATTCTTATCATCCTAAAGACTGAAGCTTGCATTGTGGAAGTAGACAACCTATAAATGAGTATATAGATTTAGGACAATGATTTTACTGTGGCACCCATGGTAGCTGGGTCACTCAGTGAGTCATGCCTGTGTCTGGGGATTGAAAAGACACAGACACTTGGGTCATTCATCCAAAGAGAATGACAGTTTATTGAATTTCCTTCTAAGGCTTATATATGGGACTACCTGGGGCAAAGCACAGTGGGAGTTACCCAGGTGGCTGAGAAATTACTGATTTCAGGTAAATAGCCCAGCATCCTACACCAACCCCCACAGGCAGGAAGGTAAAACCATACCAGACAATGGGAGAAGAGCACAGGATATGCATCTAGCTTTCCACAGGTGGGCCATCAAGTTACAAGTGAAGGTCAAGTCAGAGACCTACATGTCTGTCCTTCCATTAATAAAAAGACTAGGCCTGTCTTAGGTGGCCAGGCTGTCAGACAACTTCTTGCCCATCATTAGATTGTGCCCAGGTCACAAACACGCATCCTGTCTTGAGGCTATCCTCCACAGCCTTACCTGACATTGACTCGCAAATCACTATTGGTCAAGCTCAGCCAAATCTGCAAATCATACTTCTCTTGAGACAGAGAAAAATATTATACTTGTCATGTGGCCAAACTTACCTGAACCTGGGTTAGTAAGACAAATATAAAAATATTAAACATACTTGTATAGTGAAAAATAATATCCTGAATGAGTATTGTTATATAATATATCTTAAACAGAGGTGAAATATGTATATTTGTAGAGCATGGTTGGCCCTTGCGCAACTTGGTGGAACATTACATCATGTTCCCCAGATGCTAATTTGGCACTGAGTAGTAACCTATCCGATGTGATCCCTGATTATGCTAATTTGGCACTCCTTACCACCTATCACCAGCTATATGCTAATGAGGTATTACTTTGGACCTATCACCAACCATATGCTAATGAGGCATTTCGTTGGACACCAATCATATAGCTACACGCGTCCCAGCTTCCCTATATAAGCAGGCTGCATTTCAGGCACGGGGTCTTTCTTCCACCATTCTACCTCAACTGAACTGTACTCCAATAAAGTGTGATCCGAGAAGAATCATGCATGTGGTGACTCATCATTCTGCAGGCCAGAAAGCAGCTCGCCACATATATTATTATAAGTATAATTAAAGAGAGTTTAAAATTGTATAAACATGACCACAATATGCTTAATATGTATTAATTTACAAAATATTTTAAACAGAGGAAGAAGCATATGGAAATTGCATCAACATACAACTTACCTTAAATAGATATCTAAAATAATTTCAGATTTGCATCAATACATAAAAATGTATACCAGTGCAAGTGGTCTATGACTTATACTCAGCTTATAATAGTTTACAGGTAGATACAATAATTTATCTGTATCTGTCTTATATACTCTCCTTTTTTTCTTCATTAAAAGGGATTCCTGAGTCAATTTTATTTTTTGACCTTCAACCCAAATATAACTTATAATTACCCTAGTAGGATGTTAATTAATTATCCACAATCCTTAGAAAACAAAGGTTATCAAGAAAGAAGCATAATTTTTCAAAGAGTTGCTTCCTGTTGATTTGTGGGCAAATGGTAACTCTATGGGGTCCTGTCAAACTAAGACAGTGGTTAGATCTCAAAGGACTGGCTATAAAAATCTATAATAAGTCCCAGAGTAGTTGGTAGGGACATCTAGAATTCATGTTAGAGATGTGATATGATGAAAAATCATACTAAACTATCTTGCAACTGTCATAAGTAGTCTGTAATTTAAAATCAGTCATTGAGTGGTATACACTAGACTTTAAAAATATCATCATGGAATAGGTAGAAGAGTTGTGGTGCAATCCCATCTTCTTTCTGGATGCCTTGGTGATTATTAGAAAAATTTGCACCCATCGGTTCCGGTTCCACTTCCAGGACCGGGTGCTGTCTGCAGAGTAAGTCCCAGCACACTCTGTAGCAGCACAGAGAAAGTCTGCCTGTCACCATACCCACAGCTGCTGCTGAGGGAATTTGCATGGCTACCCACCTCGACCTTGAACTGAGTGAACAGATAACTACAGGTGTCCCTGAAGGTCAGACTCAGAACCTGCCCAGAGGTGAGGAGGGGTCACCAGGCACAAGTGCCTATATCCCAGCCAGGGAGGGAGAGTTGAGCTCCCATTGGTTCCAATTCCACTTCTGGGACCAGGTGCTATCTGCAGAGTAAGTCCCAAAGCACTCTCTACCAGGTGCAAATAAAGTCTGCCTGTCACCATACCCACAGCTGCTGTTGAGGGAATACAGGGAGAATACCTAAATATAATAAAAACAATTTAAAAGAAGCTGACAGCCAGTATCAAACTTAATGGAGAAAAACTCAAAGCAATCCCACTAAAGTCAGGAACTAGACAAGGATGTCCTCTCTCCCCTTATCTATTCAACATAGTTCTTGAAGTTTTAGCTAAAGCAATAAGGGAACGAAAAGAGATTAAGGGCATACAAATTGGAAAAGAAAAAGTGAGGCTATCTCTATTTGCAGATGATATGATTGTATACATAAGTGACCCACAAAATTCTTCCAAGGAACTGCTACAGCTCATAAACACCTTCAGCAATGTAGCAGGATACAAGATTAACTCAAAAAAATCAGTAGCCCTTCAATACACTAAAGATAGAAGAGCTGAAAAAGAAATAAGGGAAACATTACCCTTCATAATATCTGCAAATAGTATTAAATACCTTGGAGTAACTATAACCAAAGAAGTAACAGACCTATTTGACAAAAATTTTAAATCACTGAAGAAAGAAATTGAAGAGGATATCAGAAAATGGAAAACTCTCCCATGTTCCTGGATTGGTAGGATCAACATAGTAAAAATGGCAATTCTACCAAAGGCAATCTACAGATTCAATGCACTGCCCAT
>PVIH01006245.1:0-62948 GCA_004025045.1 Sigmodon hispidus | reverse complement strand
TCAATGGAATAGAATAGAGGAACCAGACATTAACTCAAAAACCTATGAACACCTGATCTTTGACAAAGAGGCCCAAAACATTCAATGGAAAAAAGATAGTATATTTAACAAATGGTGTTGGCATAACTGGATGGAAGTGTATAGAAAAATGCAAATAGATCTGAGCCTGTCACCCTGCACAAATCTCAAATCCAAGTGGATCAAAGACCTCAACTTAAACCCAGCCACTTTGAACTTGATAGAAAAGAAAGTGGGAAATACACTTCTATAAATTGGCACAGGCAACCACTTCCTAAATATAACACCAGTGGCACAGACACTAAGATCAACAATCAATAAGTGGGATCTCCTGAAGCTAGGAAGCTTCTGCAAAGCCAAGGACACTGTCAATAGGACAAAATGACAGCCTACACAATGGGAAAAGATTTTCACCAACCCTACAAGTGATAGAGGATTGATCTCTAAGATATATAAAGAGCTCAAGAATCTAGAGCCCAAAACCTTGAATAACCCAATCAAAAAATGGGGTACAGATCTAAAAAGGGAATTCTCAGCAGAGGAACTACGAATGGCTGAAAGGCACCTGAAAAAGTGCTCTTCATCTCTAGCCATCAGAGAAATGCAAATCAAAACAACTTTGAGATACCACCTAACACCTGTTAGATTGGCTAAGATAAAGGCACAGATGACAGCCTATTGTTGGAGAGGATGCAGAGCAAGGGGAACACTCCTCCATTGTTGGTGGGAGTGTAAGCTTATTCAGCCACTTTGGAATGCAATATGGAGGTTTCTCAGAAAACTGAGAATCAATCTCCCCAAGGACCCAGCAATACCACTTCTGGGTGTATACCCTAAAGAGGCACATTCACACTCCAAAGGTATTAGCTCAACTATGTTCATAGCATTATTTGTAATAGCAAGAACCTGGAAATAACCTAGATGTCCCTCAACTGAAGAATGGATTAACAAACTGTGGTACATCTACACAATGGAATACTACTCAGCAGTAAGAAACAATGATATCCTAAAATTTGCAGGCAAATGGATGGATTTGGAGAATATCCTCCTGAGCGAGGTATCACAATCTCAGAAAGATAAGCAGGGGATGTACTCACTCACTAGTGGTCTCTAAACAAACAAACAAGAAAAAAAGCCAAGCATGCCCAAGCGGCAAACCACAACCACTGAACAGCTTGGAATCAGAAACACCCTGGACTGACCCTTCAAACCCCAGTCCATCTATAGGAACACCTGACTCACTCTTGAGGGAGGGGGGACAAAACTGGATTTGCCAGGAGTGGAGACTGATCCAAGCATTATTGGGTCAGTTGGACCATAGGACTGTCTGCTCCCTGCCCAGGGAGGGGATGGGGAGTTTCGGAGAAGAAAAAATGACCTGATGTGGTGGGAGGGGGAAGCGACCTTGAATAAGGATATACAGGGATGGAAAAAAAAATTCAGAGGGAAAGCTGAACACAAAGTAAATATATGTGTTGCAATCTTATTTGCATTATCACCCTTCATAAGTCATGCTTATGATTTTTATCTTCTTTATAGTTATTGTTAACTTTTCAGCATTTTAAATTCATTTTCCTTTTTGTCTTGATACAAAAGGAAAAAAAAAAAAGAATACAGGGTCTCTCCATGAACCTACCACTCTCCGCTTTGGTTAGCTTCACTGGCACTAAGATTAAAGGTGAATACTAGCATGACCAGCTTTTAATATAGGTGCATGGGATCCAAATCCTTGATGCCAGCAGTTTCCTCCATAAACCACTCCTATGCAGCTAGTTGTCCATAATTTAGTTTTGACAATAGCTTTCTGTGTTCCTTAAATTCAAGGACAGTGTTTCAAGTTCCATTAGGAGAAAAAAAAGAACAGCATTTTTACCTTCCCCAACAAAAGATACTTGTTTTTCTCATCCCTAAAATGTTCTGCTGTGTTTCCCACCTTGGTCTAGAGAATGGTACTGGTTTGAAACTGATTTTCAGTCTCCATTTAGAGATTCTCTTCAGGGTACCTAGAACTTGAGATTCTAAGGGGAGCTAATTCTGGCGACCTGATGCATTTCATAAAACCAGTGTCATTTTAACATGTAATTTATCTCTGTGGATTTGGCAATCAAAGTTTCCAAGAGGACTCTGAATTCTTGGCAGGCATTAACCTGCAGTGTCATGTAACCTCCACATTCATGTATTCTGCCCTAAACTTTAGTAAATTTCTGGAATTATAGTAGTAGCAAGCATTAATCATTATCTGATGGAAGCTGCTCTTGGTGTTTCTGTGAACTTAATGGTGTGGGCTTTAGGAAACATAAGGCTGGCATCAAACTCAGAGATGAACAATATAATAGACTGAGATTTAGCAGGTATTTGGAAGCTGCATTCTTCCAAAGCACTATAAGGTAAGGAAGGGCAAAGGCAAAGAAATTAGTTTGAGATCTGAATTTAAGAGACTAATAGTGTTTATTGGCATGCCTTTGCCATAGGAAGCTTACTTGTTAAAAACTTTACAAATAAGACTTATCAAAACAGTTTTCTCAAGAGACTTTAAAAGCAGTATCACTTCTGAAATGTCTGTTTATATTTTCCCTGTGTGTACATGTGTGCATGCATTTCTTTGGGGCTTTGGACACATTCATGTGATAGCAGTTGTGTAGCTGTTAGGACAAAATCAGGCATAATTCTTTGTCTTCTATCTTGTTTCAGAAAGGGTTACTTGCCTATTTTCCTGCTGTGTACATCAAGATGCCTGGCGTGAAAGCTTCCAGGGTTCTTCTGAATCTGTCTCTGCTCACCCCACAGGAGCACAGAGTTTATAGGCACTGTTCCTGTGTTTGACATTTTTATGATTTCTGTGAATTTAGATGCACCTATTTTGCACAGTAAAGGCTTCTAAACCACTGATCTACCACCCCAGAATGAGATAGGCAGACAAACAGATGGACAGATAGGTGACACATACATACATATATAATACATACTTAGTGTGGGAGCCCACAAAGACTCCACCCTGTAGCCTGATTCCATCTTGACTGAAGGTCAAGCTTTGCATTTCTCTTTAAGACTAAATAATAGGATGTTTGACCAAAGGCATAGTCATGATATTTTTTTAAAAAATTAAGAAGGTATTTACACTTGGTTGTTTCTTGAACCATGATGTCCTTGAGAGGGGGAGGGGTCTTTTTGTCTCCCTGCTCTCTGTATAAAAATGGCGTATGAAATAAATGTGGGGCTGCTACAGTATTGACCGAGAGTCCTCCCACTCTATTTTTCTGTCTCTGTCCATTCTTTTGTCTCTCTTTTTTTTTTCCATCCTTACCCCCCTATTTCTGGCTGCTTGACAGGTTGGGTAGGACCAGACAAGATAGACATTAGTACTTAGCACAACTGATGTGTTCTTTAAATGATTCTGGCTGCTTTCCAACATTAAAATTCTATGAAGAGATTCAAACCAGACACAGTTCACATTGTAATCTCTGCACTTAATGTCATATCTTAAAATGAATGGAACCATAAATCTGAGAAAGTATATATATGCACATCACTGTTATTCTTTTTGAAACAATAAGCAAAAACTCTTGTTTGTAATGCTGAATTGGTTTAAGAATGTTGTTCATTTTGTTTACTGTACCAGGTTATAAACTATAGTAAATGTAACCACAAATACATAAAAATATTGGGGCTGTGGAGGTGGTTCAGTTGGCATGAGGACCTGGCCAAAATCCAGTACCCATGCAAAAAAGTCCAGCGTAGGATGCACTGCTATAATTTCAATGCTGGGAAGGTGGAGAGAGGAAGACACTGAGGCTTGCTGACTAGGCACTATAACCAATCAGTGAGCTCTTGTTTCAGATGCAGTACTGTAACTGAATAAAGGTGGAGAAGCAATTGACATGAATCTCAGTCTTCTGCACATGCACACTCAAATGCACACTCACTCACACTCAAAAGTACATGCTAAAAAATATAAAGTAGTAAATAATATTAAGGCATGTTTATTTTTTTATGTATGAACAACGCACATGCACATGTGTTTCCACATGTGACTATGGCATGTATTCCCCTCTCCTGACTCCATGGCAAGCATTATTTTACCTATCTGCTGGATCTCAAACATGTTCCTCATATACAGCACCAAAATGAAGGGATTATGTCATTGTCTCCAACTGATTCCAACTTACCAGATAACAAACAGTACTACAATAATTTATCGACCAATATCCATAAATGAACTTGAGAAGGTTTATTTTCAACCTCTCTGCTGCTTTGGGCAAATGCTTATTAGAACAGCCACAATTTAAGACTGCAGCTATGCATAAGCTTAGATATTAACAGCTGACTACATGAGAATTCCAGGGCAGGTAAGTTTGATTTCTACATGGTTCTTTTAAAGGATGGCTAAACACACAACCTGAATACAAAATAAAATAGCAATCTTAGTTTTAAGTGACCTCAAGACGTATTTCTAACTCTGGCTGGGAGGTCCAGCAACAGTTCCATTCTCTTACAATACAGGAAATATATTCATAATATTGCATTGCTGTACATAGCCACTTAAATAAGAAAACCTATATAATGCAGGAATATAGTCTAAGGACACAGCTCAGCTACAGAATGATGGACTAGGTGACATGGGTCCCTGCATCTAGCAACATGCTGTCAGTGTAAAACTTAAAAGACAAGCTAACTAAGAAAAAATGGCTCTCACCTCAACAGAGGAAGTCTAAGGTTTATTCTGGAGCCAAATATGTAATAATAATAATTAATTAATTAATTTAAAGACTAGGTGCTTTTCTCTGCAGGTGGCTGCAGGTATAGAGAGGTTCCCTGAATACCAAGCCTTCACATCAACCTAGCATTACTGCCTCTCCACAGAAAGTCAAAGCCTAACAGGAAAGAACATGCCACTCCACAGGACAAGAACCACATTTCTCTCCAGACTACAGAAACTCCAGCTGAGGGAGCCTGAGGGCTCTGAAAATTTGTGTGACTTCAACCTCAGAACCTATTTGTGAAGACAGAAGCAAAAGTCTTTTTGGCAATAGTATGTCAAAGGGTGTAGCTTGGTGTCAGAGAACCTGCTTGAATATTAAGGGAATATATATTTAAGGTTTGAGTCACAGTATAAATATATAAATAATGTTTGTCTGATTTGACCCTGAAGTCTGGTGCGAGAAGCTGAGTACATATAACCAAACAATTGGAATGTGCCACAGGGCTCAGACATAGAAAGGAACCCTCCAGCTGACCATCAGCTAAAAATAGTTCGAGATAGTTTATTCTAGATCTGTACCATTCCAACCTCTCCACAGTCACTGAACAGGGCCTGAAGCAATGTTAATATTCTTTGGTATAGAAATATTGGAGTTACTTTAAATATATCTGTAATATAAAATCTCAAGCAACAGTTAGAAATGAGGCAGATTTTACAAATTTGGCATGTAATTATCTCAGATGTATTAGTAAGTAAGAAACTGAAAGTGAGAAACAGTAGCTATAGTATGGCATACAGTATATGATTAAGTAAGTACATAAAATTGTATTATGTATTTATAAGTACTCTTACCTAAGAGTGCACACAAAATGTCTGTTTTGGTAATTAATCATATAGACTATAGTGGTACTTCTAGTGAAGATAGGGGAAAATATTTTTCTTTTTTATATAAAATATGTTTAGGGCATGGAAAAATGGCTCATCAGTTAAAAGCACGTACTGCTGTTGCAGAGTACTCAAGTAAAGTTTTCAGCATCTATTTCTGGTTCCTCACAATCATCTGTAACTCCAGGTAGAGCAGATCAGATGCCCACTCCTGGTCACTTTGGCCTCTGTACTTGAGTGTGCATACACACCCACAGATTCACAAACATAAACATAATTAACTAAATCTTTAAAAGATATTTGTAAATCTTTAAAAGATATGTTCATACTAAGAATTATTTTCTGTTTTTTCAAATGAAAACAAATAATAATTTTTAATATTAATAATTAAATCAAACAAGTCAAGGTAATGGAGAATTTAATGAACAGCTAAAGTTATAAAAATTAACCCTTTCTCTAGCATAGCTCCAAGACTACACCATGTGTAAGGCTAGTTGGAAACAACATTAACTCATTGAATTATGTAGCCACAAGCTCATTACTCTTCTGTGCTTTAGGAACACACTCTGAATGGATTCAGTAAAAAAAAAAAAAAGACCAGAAATGTAGCCTTAGAGAAGAGGCAGGATGAATTCAGACCTTGATCACAGCACAATACTGAGCTGTAGACAAAGGCTGGCACAGAATTTTAACTATCACAATTTCCTTTTTTTTTTGTTGTCTTATCAAGAAAAATGTGACTTAATTGTCACATACCACAAGAGATAATTTTATAATTCTAAGTTTTCTTAGAAAAATTATACAAAGAAACACATGCATAGATACCTGGGTAGAATTTCTGTCTTGGAATTTCTTTCCTTTTTCTCTCAACATTAGAACAAATTAGAATGTCTTCCAAGACAAGAAAGTGTTCCTACCAGCTTCTCTTTAAATTTAAACAACTTATTATCCATATGATTATGGATACAATTAAATGTTAGGCCTAACTTAGTAATTCATAAATTAATAAGTTTCAAAGTGTGAAAAAAGAAATAATACTTCACACTGAAGGTGATGTTACTGCTCCCAGTGTTCTCACTAATCCATTATTTGCTTTAATTTGGGGAGATTAACAAATGTCATTGGCTTGGATTTCTTCCATTTATTCCCTCAAAAGTAAATATTAAAAGATCAAATCAACATAAAATGAAATATTAAAATAACATTCACTTTATCTCAATAAAGAACCTGAATAGCACATGAAATTTAGAATTAGACAGTCCAGTAATCAAATAGGAAGCCATGTCTTTTGGAAGTGCCCCTGCATCCTCTAAGCATCTCATCATAAAGAAACTCAAGGGACCCCTCCTGGTTCCCAAGAATCTCTTCAGAAGAGTAAAAACCATGTGCCCTGCAAATCCAGTTATTCCAAATGTGCCCAGAACACTGCGGACTTTATCAACAACCATGGGTAGAGATATCCATTATGTCTACTACTCAGAAATGATGACAGGGCCCCATTACCTGTTGCTTACATGCACCTTAGGTTGAAGAGGTAAATTAAACATGATAAATTTAACCAAATCAAGCTGTTTCACTTCTGGCCACTCCCAGAAACACCACAGCCTTTCACAGCATCTTGCAATCATTAAAACTTTTTTATCTGAGGGTAATTAAGAAGTCTCTATCTAACTGACTGATAAAATAAAATATACATGCTTTCTGATGGTAACTTTCCCTTATACATAAACTTAAAAATGGTCTCTGACTCTTTATCTCCACACAGTTACAAATCTCCACACTGATACATTCTATACATATATCTACATATCTTTCTTTGCACACACATATCCATTCATATCTGTACACAGTTACATCTCTTTTCACATGTCTATACATTTTTCTTTTCCATACATTTCTCTTCTACGTCTCCTTATATACAGCTTCATCTTTCTTGCCTCCTCACAGTTAAAATTTTCCACAAAGCTATAGCTATGCATCTCATATACATATAACACTTTGCATTGTTCTTACACACTTATACAGCTGTTTGCACAGTTTCTGTGTATAGCAGCAGCTCTCTCTCACAGCTTTATCTCCCACATGTTTACTCACACACATATGCTGCTTCTAAATCATTTACTCATTCTTTGCTCATTCACTCTCTCATGCATTTATCGTCTCACATACCTCTCAGCCTTTCTAGGCTTCTTCTTCATCTCTTACTCAGAATGCACACATTTCACTCACATTCTGCATAGCTTTCTCTCCACATTGCCATTGCTTCTACTTTAGCCAAATTCTAAACAATAATAGGTTACATGTTCAGGGCCCAACCCATTCTTATAACACATAAAATTACAGTTTTTCTCAGGCTAGTGAGGTCACAAAGACTAGCCAGTGTAAATTCTTGATCTTGTATATAACTTTCTTCCAGACAAAAAAATGACACTGAAATTTAGGACTTAACAGTAACAGTGTCTGCTTGCAACTTGAGTGGTCAGAGTATGTGCAGAAAGTCAACTATTGCAGAGGGATATGTATCAAACCAGCCTGGTCTTGATTTAGCAATAAACAACACTTGGGAATTAGTCTTTGTATATATTTTGCAGGTAGTTTAGTCTGTATTTTTTCTGAAGTCTAAAATTAGTTGTCTTTCAGACTGAAAATTTTGTTACTTTCCTATGTCAGTAAAAAGGAGTATTCTGGTATTATTTTTATACATCAGAATTTTATATCTTAAACAGAAATCAACTTTCCTGACTATCCACAATTACAAGTGTGCTCAAAGATGTAAAACAAGCTATCAATGGATTGTGGAAAGAACCCCACAGCTGTTCTTACTAGGGGGGCATAGGAGTGGCACCCAAGAAAGTGACAGACAGAAAAACAACTGGTCATTTACAGTCAGTGACCATATGGCTCTACCAGGTAGGGCCCCCCCCAATCAGGGAATTATACATCTGATGGGTCAACTTGTCAAACACTAGTTATTCACCTGGCTGTATATTCCCATGGACCTTGGCAACTTGGGTCTTGACTATCACTTAGGACTATATCTCAAGAAATACTTTAAATACAGGACACACAGTCAGCATCTCCTTACCTGTAAATGATAATAAAAAAAGGTTTCTATAGTGCTGGGCTTCAAATCCAGGACTTTACACATGCCAATCAAGTGGTCTGCCACTGAGCTATATTCCCAGCCCTTGAATGGGGCCTTCTACTGTCATGTTGAGTAATAACATTTATCAACTAGGATAAATATTGTCTAAGATTAAGACAGCAGTCATTTATGCCTAATAATGAACATAAGTTAATCTTTGCACTGAACTATTTGCTCTGAGAATCTCCACCTGAAGAGAACAACAGTAGACAGTGGGGACTTCTGCCCTGATTACTCACACTAGAGAACCCACCTCCTGGTTGCTATTATTGGCTACTGGCCATCCATAGCTGCCTGTTCCTCTAGGAACTTGTCCTTGTCAGTGAGCCTCTGATATAATCCTACAAAAGTTTACCCTTCTTCCTTTATAAAACTAAATCTTCCAAGCAATTGACACTTCAGGCCCTTCTCTGACGGGTCAGGCTGCTTACCATGTGAGGCCATGTTCTGACTTGCCTTTGTTCCTTACTTTATCCTAAGTCAGAAGCACCATTTATTGTAAGCTTTCTGAGAGCACTAGCTCCCAAATCATAATGTGGAGACTTTTTATTAGTTATAAATGCTTAAAATTATCTTATGCTTGTTCCACTATCTCTTATACCTTATATTAAACTGTTTCCCTTTATTTAAATTTTGCCTTGCAGAGTTTTATGGTTTTTTTTTTACTCTGTATGTTCTACTCCATGCCTGGCTGTTATCTCCTCTTCCTCCTCTCATTCTCTCTTCTTCATTTTTTTCTGCCCACCAGCTCTGCCTATCCATCTACTGCTTAGCTACTCAGTCATTCAGCTTTTTATTAGACCAATAAGATGCCTTAGGCGGGCAAGGTGAAACAGCAAAACATCTTTATAATTAAACAAATGTAGCATAAACAAATGTAACAACATTTTTGCCCAGTTAAAATAAAATTCCATAAAATTTCAAAGAAAGGATTTTAGCTTCAACATAGTAAAACTATATACAATAAGAACATCATCAAGTAAAAATCACATTCATGTTATTCAGTCTCTTTGAATTTTATAAGTTCAGAAAAAAATCACTCTATTGTCTATTCTATCTTGATGTGTCCAAAGTTCTGTACCTAATTTGCCTTCTATCTTCTAAGAAAAATTTTAACTATAACTGTTTAGTCTTCATCTTCCTCAAAGATCTCAGGATATATATTACCTGAGAAAACAGAAAGTACAGAGCAAGCAACTTCAAAAACTATAGAAATAATAGAGACAGCTGGATGCCTAGACTGTTACCCAAGTTTCCACTGCAAAACTGAGGCATCTATCTCTGACCTACACACCTAGAATATATTACAAACATTCCTATAAAGTAGGAATTTGAAAAGACTCTCTTTCTTTGTCATGGCAAAGTTCAGTAGTCTTATTCCTTTGTGTCTTACTAGTCCAGTTTGTAAAGCATACTGCCAGCAGTAAAAGTGAGAGAAGTTTCTTGCCCAAATGTATAGGCTTTGCCATAATTAAAGCACACTCCAAATGGAGGGTTTTACATACTCATCATCCTTTTATAAAGTAGATTGTTGTTGCTAGGAGAAATATCTCACTGTCATGAAATGCCGTATTCTGTACATCTCTGCAGCATTTGAAGACCATCTATCTAAAATATATCTACTTAATTTTGAAAACATACCTAAAATGACTACAAGTTGATTATTATAGATAACTACTAATTTGCATTTTTAACTATTCATTACATTTTTAAATGATCTGAATAAGCAAAATATCATGAGAGTAGAAATGTACATATGGTATAAAAATATGTAGCCAGAAGTTTCTGGATTATTTGGACTAAGGTCCAGACCTGAAGTTCCACAGCTGCTTAGTCCCAAATAATCACACAAAGGCTTATATAAATTACAAGTTGTTTGTCCTATGGCTCAGGCTCATTACTAGCTAGCTCTTTCAACTTAGCTCAACCCATTTTTTATTAATTTGTGTAGGGCTGGATGGATGGCTCAGCCGTTAAAGGCTTGGCTCACAACCATAAATATTAATCTGTGTACTCTCATGTGGCTTGTGGCTTATCTGTGTTTCTTTACATCTTGCTTCTTTGGGCATAAGCTGGCAGTATCTCTATGTGACTCTGCTCTTCTTCCCCCTTATCTATGCTTGGAATTTCTGCCTGTCTCTAAGCTGCTTTCCTATACAGCAAAACAATTTCTTTATTACCTAATGGTAATTCACAATGTACAGAAAGACATTCTATATCACTTCCAATTTTCTGTCTAATCAAAAAGGAAGGTTTCAATTTCGACATAGAAAAATTACATATAACAAACAGCTATCAGAGAAGAATTACAATATCTTGTCTATTTGTATTTAGCAAAATTTAAAAAAATATTCTATTCTCTATCTTACCTTTGTGAGGCTAAAGTTTTATATCTAATTTACCTTTTATTATAACTAAGAAAAACTATAGCTATCTGATCTTCAACTCTATCAAAGACCACAGAAGGACATAATATTACCTGACTAAACAGGAAGGGCACTGCAAGTAACCTCCAAATTCTAGAAATGACAGAGACATTTTGTTACTTGGACAGTTACCCAAAGTTTCTTTGTGATGTTGAGACATCTATCTTCAGCTCACAGGCCTAAAGTCTCTGGCAGACTTTTAAGTAAAGCAATAAATTTGAAGGACTATTCTGACTATTTTGGCAAGGTTTGTCAGTAGCTTCTCCCTGTGTTCTGCGGAATGTCTGGCAGTCTCTGTGAAACAGGAACCTGAAGGACCATCTTGGTGTGTTCTGGCAAAGTTCAGAGGACACTTTCCTATGAGTTCTGCATGTCCAGTTTATACATCATACTGCCAAGCTGTCAAGGCAAGAACATTCTCTTGCTGAGTGGCAAACCTTTGCCACAAAGAAAGTAAACTCCATATGGAGATTTTCCAGTGACCATCATCCTCTTAAAGTTGATTGGTATTTCTAGGATCAGACATGTCTCACTGTCCAGAATAGTCTAAGTTCTTTAAGTATTTTAAAATGCATATTCTGTAGGTCTTTAAGTTCCTGCCACCAGGACTCCCACAATATGATAGAGTAGCCATGTTGCTTTTGATATGCTGTTTGATTACAGGAAAAAATATTCTCAGTTTTCAACAGAAAAGTAAATAAAGCTAATTTTAAACAGAAAGAAAATTGCAAAAAAAAAAAGCATTTGAAGATTACCTATCTAATTGAAATATATTTTTGTATATCTAAACAAAAACCTAACTAACATGATTATAAGTTTGATTATCATAAATGACTATTACTCTGTATTTCTTAATTATGCATTTTAATTTTAAAGAAATTGCATAAACACATCTTAAACAAAAGTAGAAATATACATATCATATAACAAAAGTGATCTTAAATTTGTATCAATAAAACAAAATCTATAACAATGTCAAATATTTTGAGATTAACAATTTTTTTGATCAAAGTAGATTCAATAATCTTTTTTTTTTCTTGTATGAAATGAACAAGCAAAGTTTATCGTCAGCATGATACAAGTCAGGCAGGGAGTTTGTTCCCTGCATCCAATGTGCAGTGCAAGGAAGTGCTGAGCACCCCAAATTACACAAGCTTTTCATAGGCAAAAAACACAATGCAGGGTTACTTGGGGTCAGGGGTGTGAGTGTGCTACTGATTGGCTCGTCTTTAGGGACTTTTTTTTTTTTTGGCTTAGGGACTTGTTAGAGTTTAACATTCCTGGACCCGACCTGGGTGGGGTAGCCATTTTACTAGCTTAGAGTTGGATCATCCAAGTGTCATTAGATAATGCTTACCTTATGTTTTCTTGGAACTGGGTAAGCTTCTGCAAGGAATGTGAAATTTTATCTTTTATTTTACCTTTATAATACAAAATGGCTACTAGAATACACAATGAGGTTTCTTCAGCTAAGTTTAATCTCTTCATATAGTACTAGATCTTCCTACATTTAATCATCCTTACATTTCTGGATTGTATGCTACTTCATCATAAAAATGTATTTTGTTTTGTTAGGGTTATTCATATCTTATGATTTTAACCTATATGTTCATAAGAATTATTGGTCTTTTATTTAGATTTTTATGTAGTTTTTACTAAGAACATTATGTTTTTATTTAGTAAATTGGGTGTATTTCTTTTTTCTTTATCTTTGAAGATGGAACAAGACTGCTTAGACCCGTTTGCCGTTCAGGAATGATCAGCCTGCATTACCAACTCTGTTTCTTCATGCTGTTCATATGTGGACACCATAAAAGTCCTTCTTAAGTCAGTTTTGATTACTCATGTGTTTTTTTAATAGTTCATTTTATTTTAATTTTATTGTCATGTAGTTAATTGCTGAATTATCTTTTTGAAATCTTTTGCTGAACTCAGTTTCTTTGTTTATCATGTAGTTTTATACATAGAGGGCATTTCTCTTAAATAGTCGGTAGAATGTACTTTGTTTTCTTTTGTTTTTTTTTTTATTTTGAATAAAGTCTGATTTTTATCCACTTATCCTTTTGTTCAAACTCCTACTCCTCCCAGTCACTCTCTCTTTTCCCCATCTCCTCATCTACTACACTGCAAGGGAAGGAGATCCCAAGGTCTCAAAGTGGCTTAGTTCAGCATCCACTCCTGGCAGATCCACTTTCCTCATCCCAACATCAAGACTGGGTCAGGTGTTCCTCTGGAGAAAATGGGCTCCAAGGTGCTATACATCCCAAGGTGTTCAGTGGTTGTGTTTTGCAGCTTAGGTGTGGTTTACTTTTTGTTTAAACTCCATTAATGAGTGAGTACATCCCCTGCTTATCTTTCTGGGTTTGTGATTCCTCACTCAGGAGGATATTCTCCAAATCCATCCTTTTGCCTGCAAATTTAAGGATATCATTTTTTCCTACTGCTGAGTAGTACTCGATTGTGTAGATGTACCACAGTTTGTTAATCCATTCCTCAGTTGAGGGGCATCTAGGTTGTTTCCAGGTTCTTGCTATTACAAATAATGCAGCTTTAATCAGAGATGAGCTAATGCCTGTAGAGTGCTAATGTGCATCTTTAGGGTATATGTTCAGTAGTGGTATTGCTGGATCTTAGCCATTCTCACAGGTATAAGTTTTTATCTCAAAGATGTTTTGATTTGCATTTCTCTGATGGCTAAAGATGTTGAACACTTTTTCAAATATCTTTCAGCCATTTGTCATCCTTCTGCTTAGAATTCCCTTTTTAGTTCTGAACCCCATTTTTTTGATTGGGTTATTCAATGTTTTGGGCTCAAGTTTCTTGAGTTCTCTATATATTTTAGAGATCAGTCTTCTGTCATTTGTAGGGTTGGTGAAAATCTTTTCCCATTCTGTAGGCTGGTGTTTTGTCTTATTGACTGTGTCCTTGGCTTTCAGAAGCTTCTCAGTTTCAGAAGGTCCCATCTATTGATTGTTGTTCTTAGTGTCTGTGCTACAGGTGTTATATTTAGGAAGTGGTCACCAGTACCAATGCATTGGAGGGTATTTCCCACTTTCTTTTCTATCAGTTCAGTGTCGCTGGCTTTATGTTGAGGTCTTTGATCCACTTGGATTTGAGTTTTGTGTTGGGTGATAGGCTTGGCTATATCTGCATTTTTATACACACTACCATCTAGCTATGCCAACACCATTTGTTAAAGATAATTTTTTCCATTGAATATTTTGGGCCTATTTGTCAAAGATCAGGTGTTCATATGTTTTTGAATTGATGTCAGGATCTTCAGTTTGATTCCATTGATCCACAAGTCTATTTTTCTGCCAGTACCAGGCTGTTTTTATTACTGTAGCTCTATTGTATAAGTTGAAGTGGAGGATGGTGATGTTCTTTTATTGAGCAAAATTGTTTTGGCAATCATGGCTTTCCTGCTATTCCAAAAGAAATTGAGTATTGTTCTTTCAAGATCTGTAAAATATTGTATTGGGATTTTGATGGGAAGTGCAGTGAATCTGTAGACTGCTTTTGGTAGGATTGCCATTTTTCCTATGTTGATTCTACCTGTCCAGGAACATGAGAGATCTTTCCATTTTCTGATATCCTCTTCAATTTCTTTCTTCAGTGATTTAAAATTTTTGTCAAATAGATCTGTTACTTCTTTGGTTATAGTTACTTCAAGGTATTTAATGTTATTTGCAGCTATTATAAAGGGTGATATTTCCCTTATTTCTTTTTCAGCCCTTTTATCTTTAGTGTATAGGAGGTGTTAGTTTTCTGCACATGGCGCATGAATGGAATCTCAATACCGGGAATACCACACAAAAGTTTATTAGATCAGTAGGCAGAGGTAGGGGCAGAAGGGAGCAGAGAAAGAAAAAGAGGGAGGGGACTTGTGTGAGCACTTTCTTTAAGAGGGTGGGTGGACCCATGTTTGCATAGCCACACCCAGGGGCATAGTTAACTCTGTTACATTCCAGGTGAATGAAAGCTTTGGAAATCCTTACCGGAGGGCTATTGATTTATTTGAGTTTATCTTGTATCTTGCTACACTGTTGAAGGTGTTTATCAGCTGTAGAAGTTCCCTGGTAGAATTTTGTGGATCACTTATGTATATAATCATATCAGCAGCAAATTGAAATAGTTTCACTTCTTCTTTTCCAAATTTGTATCCCCTTAATCTCCTTTTATTCTCTTATTACTTTAGCTAAAACTTTGAGAACTATATTGACTAGATTAGGTGAGAGAGGACATCCTTGTCTAGTTCCTGATTTTAGTGGGATTGCTTTGAGTTTTTTTCCATTTAGTTTGATGTTGTCTGACGGCTCCTTGTAAATCACCTTTAATATATTTAGATATTTTCCCTGTATTCCTGATCTCTCCAGGACTTTTATCATAAAGGAATGTTGGATTTTGTAAAAGGTTTTTTCAGCATCTAAGGACATAATCATGTGGGGTTTTTCTTCAGTTTGTTTATTTAATAGATGACATTTATGATTTTTCATATGTTGAACCATCACTGCATTTCTGAGATGAAGCCTACTTGATCATGGTGGATGATATGTTTTATATGTTGTTGTATACGGTTTACCAGAATTTTGTTGAGAATTTTTGCATCAATATTCATGAGGGAAATTAGTCTGCAATTCTCCTTCTTTGTTGGAGCTTTGAGTTGCTTGAGTATTAGGGTAATTGTGGTCTCATAAAAAGAATTGGCAATATTCCTTCAGTTTCTACTGTATGAAACAGTTTGAGGAGTATTGTTAGTAGTTCTTCTTTGAATGTCTGGTAGAATTCTTCACTAAAATCATCTGGACCTGGGCTTTTTTTAACTTGAGAGGCTTTTCATGACAGCTTCAATTTCCTTTGGCGTTATAAGTCTGTTTAGATATTTAATCTGCTCTTGATTCAATTTTGGTAAATGGTATCTGTTCAAAAAGCTGTCCATTTCTTCTAGATTTTCCATTTTTGTGGAATATACATTTTCAAAGTATGACCTGATAATTATCTGGATTTCCTGAAGGTCCCTTGTTATGTCCCCCTTTTTATTTCTGATTTTGTTGATTTGGATTACTTGCCCTCTGCTTTTTGGTTAGTTTGGATAAGGGTTTATCTATCTTGTTTACTTTCTCCAAGAACCAACTCTTTGATTCATTGATTCTTTGTATTGTTCTTTTTGTTTCAATTGTGTTGATTTCAGCTCTAAGTTTGATTATTTCCTGTTGTCTACTCCTTTTAGGTGAGTTGGCTTCTAATTGTTCTAAGGTTTTCAGCTGTGCTGGTAATTTTCTAGTGTAGAATTTCTCTAGGTTTTTAATATAGGTATCTAATGCTATGAATCTTCCTCTTAAGACTGCTTTCATTGTGTCCCATAAGTTTGGGTACATTGTGGATTCATTTTTGTAAAATTCTAGGAAGACTTTGATTTCTTTCTTAGTTTCTTCCTTAACCCAGAGGTGGTTCATTTGAGTGATGTTTAGTTTTCATGATTTGGTAGGCTTTCTGTGATGTTTGATATTGTTGAACTCTAACTTTAGGCCCTGATGGTCTGATATGATACAAGAGATTATTTCCATTTTTTTGTATCTATTGATAGTTGATTTGTGACCAATTATGTGGTCAATTTTAGAGAAAGTTCCAAGCGGTGCTAAGAAATATATTTATTCCATTATGTTTGGGTGGAAGTTTCTGTAAATATCTATTAAATCCATTTGCATCATAACCTCTGTTAGACTCCTTATTTCTCTGTTGAGTCTCTGTCTGGTTGACCTATCTAAGGGTGAACGTGGGGTATTGAAGGCTCTCACTACTAGGGTGTGAGAATTGACATGGGATTTGAGCTTTGTAGTGCTATCTTTTACATAGATAGGTGTCCTTTTATTAGGGGCATATGTAAGAATTCCTGACACTCCATATGGTGAACTCAACATGGTGCTGGGTGTAAGGATTCCTGATACTCCATGTAGTGAAGCCAAAATGGCTCAGGCAGGATGCACCTTGTATATAGTCACACCCCTGGGCATGGCTTCCTAATTGTGCCCACCCCCCTCTCTTAAAAAGAGATGCCATGTTGTGGTCTGTGTCTCTTCCTCTCCTGCTTCTCTGTTCCTGTACCCATCTAGCAACTATCCTAAATAAACTCTCATGTGGCCTTAGTAGTATGTATGTGTTTGTCTCTTCTCACATACAAACCAACATTTGGTGTCTTGACTCTGATAGGCTTTCTCCTGAGTTTAGGTACACATAAGCTAGGAGAACCTGATCCAGAGCTCACTACAAGGCCACCTTCTACCTGTTTTACTGCTGCTGTATTTTGGAACACTACCAGGTTCTAATGGCAAGTTTTCCCATTTCAGTAGGCAAACACGAACTTTTATCTCTGGCTTTCTGGTAGGACTCAAGTATGCAGAGGATCAGCCACGATCTTTATTGGTCATGGCTGTTCCTTATTGCCTGACACTCATTCCTGCCCCTTCTCTGTTATTGGAGCCTTACCCATGGACTTGTTCACAGAGTTCTGTCCCGGGCTGCCTGTTGTGGAATGCTGACGAGATTGTATTGATAGTGCGTTGAAAGCCCACTATGACACTAACAAGAGTTATAGTGGCTAGGATTGAGTTTGGCCCATGCTCCTGAGAACTAGAGAATTTTTAGAGGTGGCTTGCATTGGTTTCGGCTTAACCCTGACGCCCCTTCCAGATGTTGACGGATATCTAGGGACTGCTGGCATAGTTTTGGACATTGTCTACAACATCTACTCTAAAAACTGACCAGTTATTTAGCTGTAGCTCTGTTGCCCTTCAGGACCACTCAGCTGGGTGATGACCCAGATTTGGAATGTTCCTTCCGGCTCTGAGCTTCAATAGCAGAGAATGAGTCAGCAGAAAGTATCTCTTCATTCTCACCTCTAAAATGAGGGCTTGAGATTCAAGCTGCTTAGCCTTTTTGCCTTACCTATTATGTGTTTTGCACAAAGAAATGGCCTAGTTACCCCTTAGATTACTCAAAATAGCTGCCTAACGGCTCACCAACCCTGATATTTTACAGGAGCTAACTTTTGCAAGTGCACAGGTGGATACAAAGGGGTTTTTCTATCTTTTTCCTGTCTCTTTTCATATCTCAGCTCTAAACCTTCTCTCCCAGCTTGTTGATCTTAACTCCGTGTCTTTTCATATTTCAGTCCTAAGCCTTCTCTTCCTAAAAGCTCTCCATTCTTAAGAGTTTTTCTATTTCTTTTTATATCTCCACTCTAAACTTTCCCTTCTGGCTTTCTGTTCTTCTGTTTCTAGCCACATGACCAGATCCTCTCTAGAACCTCCACATTTCAAATCTCAATGCTCATCTGCAACTCTTCCTTTTCCTTTCTGGAAACTCCAAACCTGGTAGAGCTACATTTACCCCACCAGTTGCTCCTTCTTGAGCTCCAAAGATCCTAATCCAGTTCTCCCTCTTCAAAACACAACTGCCGTAGATAAGATAATAAAAGTTTACACCCTGTTTCCTCTCTTAAAACTTTCTCAGGTTAAAAAAAAAAAAAAAAAAAAAGCTATAGAGTGAAGGCAAGTTTGGCAACAGGCCAGACTCACATTGATAAAGTTCATCAAGTTTTTAAATGCCTCACAAATGCACTCTCACAGTATACTAGATCCCTGAATGCAATGAAAAAAGGCAACTTCTCATGTTCTGTTTTTTTACCCTGACATCAGAGCTAAACTTAGACCTTGAGAAGGGACCTCAGACAGACTCCACAGGCAAAAGTCTTAGTGCTGGATTTTAAGGTGTATCAAGGTAAAAATGAAAAAAATACACCAAAAGATACCTCCTCCTGGCAAAAGTTGTCTGACCAGCTCCTTCACCTCTTCCTGTGGCAAGCAGAACCTGCTATGCTTTAAGTGTGGCCAGTCTAGCTACTGTCTTGCTCTTGCCTAGCCTCACAGAGGTAGTTCAGGCCTTGTCCTGAGTACCATCAGGTGCATGCTGGCCTAAGTGAATGACCTCAAGCCCCGCTTCCCCAATAGACTAACCCTCCAGCCATTGCTTCTGGAGAATGAGAAAAACCCAAGAGCCATTTTCAGAGACAATATAGGTAAAACAAAGCATTTCCCACACACACCACACAAGGACCAAAAAAAAAGGCGGGGGGGACCAAAAGCCATTTTACCCTCTGCAAAGGGTAAGCAAAAAATAAGAGACATTTTAACCTCTTTCCATCTCCAGACCTAGCAGAGTACACTCACTATATTATCACTTCTCAAGATTCTTCTACTAACTCATACTTTTCTTTTCAAGCTCCAGAAAATCAAAATTTATCATTCCCTGGCTTAGGCTCAACCAGACTGCAGAAACTGAGCTGCAAAATCCAACAGACCAACTGCCAAAAGATACAGTTCCCTGAAAAGATAAACTTCGCCCTTAAGAAAGCTTGAAGAAGCCTTGAGACCCATCAAACTGGATCATATTCCCCCTGCCCCCAACATAAACCAGGTTTTCTTTTTATACTAAACAAAATGGTGAGATATAGGAATTCCTGACACTCCAGGTGGTGAACCCAACATGGTTCTAGCAAGATGCACCTTGTACAGAAGTACGCTCATAGGCATGACCGTGTAAACTTGTGCCCACCCCATCTCTTAAAAAGAGACTCCATGTTGAGGTCTGTGTCTCCTCCTCTCCTGTTTCTCTGCTCCTGTACACACCTAGCAATTCTCCTAAATAAACTCTAATGTAGCCTTGATAGTGTGTGTGTGTATGTGGTGTGTGTGTGTGTGTGTGTGTGTGTGTGTGTGTTTGTGTGTGTGTGTGTCTTCCCAAGCACAAAACCAACAGCATAAATATTCAGGATTGAAATCTCATCTTGACCAATTTTTCTTGAGATGAACAAGTAATGTACATCCTGGCCTCTTTTAATTGATTTTAGTTTTAAATCTACTTGGTTAGATGTTAGGATGGCAACACCAGCTTGTTTCTTAGGGCCATTTGATTGGAAATCTTTTCCCATCCCTTTACTCTGAGCCTGTATCTGTTTTTAAGGTTGAGGTGTGTTTCTGGTATGCAGCAGAAGGATGACTTCTCTTTTTCTATCTATCTTGTTAGTGTGTGTCTTTTTATAGGTGAATTGAGTCCATTGATATTAAGGGATATTAGCAACCAAATGATTGTTATTTCCTTTATTTTTGGTGGTAGCTTATATGTATTTCCTTTTTTTTGAGCTTTTCTTTTATGGGATTATCAAATGTTTGTGATTTCATGGGTGTATCTGGGATCCTTAGGTTGGAGTTTTCTCTCTAATGCTTTCTGAAAGATTGGATTTGTAGATAGCTAATAAGTTTGACTTTGTCATGAAATATCTTATTTACTCCATCTATGGTGATTGATAATTTTGCTGGGTATAGTAGTCTAGGTTAGCAGCCATGCTCTTTTAGTGTCTGTATAACTTCTGACAAGGACCTTCTTACTTTCATTGTTTCCATTGGATAGTCAGGTGTTATTCTGATGGGTCTGCCTTTTTAAGTAAGTAAATTGGCCCTTTTCTTCTGAAGCTCTTAAATTTTTTTCTTTGTTCTGTATGTTTAGTGTCTTGATTATTATGTGGCAAGTAGACTTTTGGGGGGATCAAATCTATTTGGTGTTCTGTAAGCTTCTTATATCTTTACAGGCATTTCCTTCTTTAAGTTGGGAAAGTTTTCTTCTATGATTTTATTGAATACATTGTCTGTGCCTTTGAGCTGGAATTCTTCTCTTTCTTCTATTCCTAGTATTCTCAGGTTATGTCTTTTCATGGTGTCCCAAATTTCCTGAACGTTTTATGTTATGGCTTTTTTGGTTTTAGTATTTTCTTTAACTGATGTATCTATTTCTGCTACTGAGTCTTCTACTCCAGAGATTCTCTCTTCTATCTCTTGGATTCTGTTGGTTATGCTTTTTGTATCTGTAGTTTCAGCTCTTTTCTTCAGATTTTCTATCTCCACCTTTGCCTCATTTTGTGCCTTTTTCATTGCTTCTATTTCAATTTTTAGTTCCTAGAATGGTTCTTTCATTTTTTGGTTTTCTGTTTCTTGGTTTTCTTTCAAGGATTTGTTCATCTCTTCTAATTTTTTGTTTGTATTTTTTTCTATTTCTTTAAGGGAATTTTTTGTATTCTCTTTTAAGGCTTCTATAATCTTCATAAAGGTGTTTTTGCTTTTGTTTTCTTCTATTTCTTCTTCATTGCTCTGTTCTGGTCTTGGTGTTGTAGAATCACCAGTTTCTTCTGGTGTTACCTTGCTGTTCTTTATATTGTTATGTGTATTCTTGCACCGGCATCTGCCCATTGCTTCAGTGGTTCACACTTAGTCAGCTCCTAGTCAGTTGAGGCTAGAGGGCTTGTGTGTCTCCTGTCTGCTCTGAGCAAGGGGTCTGCATGATCTCTAACTCTGGAGACCAGGCCCAGCCATGGGAGGTTCTTTCTGTTAGGGGTTGCTGGGGAAGGCCCCTCCAGATAAAGCCTAGGGCCTGTCTGCTAACAAGAGTCTAAGATCAGAACCTTGGGTATGACCGTGGCTCCAGAGAGGGATTCTCCAGACACATGTCCCAGGAGCTGTAATCTGCTCTTCTCTGATTCCACTCTAGACACAGGTCTGAGTTTCAAAGGCTTCAGTCCATTTCTGATGACACAGATCACCCTGCTCAATAATGTTTTTATCATCTCTATCATATCCCTCTTTTTTCCCTAGAAAGAGATTGACTATGACCATGAACCATTTATAATGAAAACAAACATTTATAAACTATATTTTGGGAATTTGAGGGTAACTTTCCATTTCTAATTTCTGCTGATTAGGGGCACAGATAATTTCATGGGGGTCCTGAGGCTATATCACCTTTGTCAGCAGCCTTGAAGTTAATGTGGTCATCTTTTTTCATCCAAGATTTTTCAGGGAGATCTTCCTTAATAAACTCTATTTTCTTTAACTTGGCATGAATTAATAACCTTTCATTTTATATGAAAAAAACTCCAAAGTAACATATCTTTTAACTTAAATTTTGAAGTCAAATCATATACAAAATATATAGATTGGATTAATTCAGCAGCATTTATAATCAAATGTCTTAGCAGCTCTTGCTCCTTCCTCAGCATTCAATCAATTCAAAGACAATATAACATCAGTATCTAGACTCTCTGTATATTCCATCTTTATTTGGCTTATTATTATTCTTACTCTATTTCTTTTTCAATGACTGTCTCTATTTTTTTCTTTTCTTTTCCAAGCCTACACATATTTTTAAACACACTGTAAACCTTTTAAGGTGTTTTATTGGGTTTTTTTGTTTGTTTGTTTGTCTTTACTGTATATTTGACCATATTTTTAATTTGCTAAGGTATGGCTAGGATTAAAGGTTTAGCTATGGCATTTTGGCACAGGTACTGGCAGGAACCATGATTACCACCCCAAGTTTAGGGAATTTTAGGGTCCACACTGTCACCAAGTAGACCACTGGTGTCTGCTGTCCATAAAACTTGTTTAAATGTTTGGCATCAGGCCCTCTTGAATGAGTCTTGTGCAAGTTTTGCCACTAAGGCTGAGTCAAGATGCCTCTCTTTAAAAAAGCTGCACCTCTGCTCACTGTCAACAAACAGCTGATCCAAGAAAATGCTATTATTAAGAAGTTATCTTTGACTCTGTTCCATTTTTGTCTGTAAGAGCAATAACCTTAAATCTCTCATAAGTAGCTTGTGCCTGTACCAAAGCTTCTGTGAGACTACAAGTACACATGTTGCAGCTCAGGATACAGGCAGCAAATCTGTCATTTTGTACTATGGCCCACTTGACAGTCATAACTAGGAAGTTGTTTTGAGCTCTCTTTCTGTGCTCTAGAACCCTTCCTAAGTTTTATTTGGCTTTATATGAGTGTATATGCCCCACATTGGAACACCATTTGTAGCCAGAAGTGTCTGACCTGTCAGTCCTCAGGTCCACAGTCCTGCAGTCTGGAAGCCACTTTGCCCCAAATAATTACATAAAAGCTTATATTAATTATGCACTGTTTGGTTTATGGCTCAGGCTCATTACCTACTAGTTCTTTCAACTAAACTCATTTCATTAATCTGTGTATTGCCATGTGTCTTGTGGCTTACTTGTGTTTCTTCGCATTTTCCTTCCTTGGACAACAGCTCACCTCATCTCTTTGTGACTCTGCCCTTTTTCCCCTTTATCTATGCTTAGACTTATCTATGCTTTACCTCTAAGCTGCTTTGCCATTGGACAAAAAATTCCTTTGGCAATTATCCAATGTCAATTCACAGTTTACAGAGGAACATCACATCTCAAAAATAACTTTAAATTTGTATAAACATACAAAAATCCATACCAATATAAAATATTTAAAGTTATAAACTTAAATTTTATCCTATATTAGATTACTGTATTTTCCCTAAATAATGACAAACATTTGTAACACTTGGAATAACCAAAACCTATCATCCTACCTTTTGGCAATGTGTGTCTAGTGTTTTCTAGACTGATTCTTGATGTCTGAGGGTAATAGCATTTTTAGGGAACCTTGAGAAAATTTAAAAAATGTCAAGTCCAAGAAAAACTAGCTATAATATTTGTTGCCCAGGCTCAGAATTATTTTCATAGAGAGTGATCAATATTTATCACCTGTCATGTAGTTTTCCTTGGTTTATTTTTTTATGTTTGTAGCCAAATTTTCAGGAAGTCTCCTCTTACCAAACCTGATCTGTATTAGCCTAAAAGAACCTCATAGCCTTTTGTTTCCTCTGGGAACAAAAGTATAACCTCTTTCCCATATCAATACATTTTTTTAAATTCCATGTTAAAGTATCTAGGTTGGTTTAATTCTAAAGACATTTCTAAAGTATCTAGGTTGGTTTAATTCTAAAGACATTTCTAAAGTATCTAGGTTGATTTAATTCTAAAGACATTTCTAAAGTATCTAGGTTGGTTTAATTAAGCAGTTCCTTTTACAGTCTAATGTCTCTCAACAGCTGTCATTCACTCATCAGCATTAACGAAAGTTCAAAGTCAACATAACATCACATAGGATCCAAACTCCCTGTGTGTTTCCCATCTTTACATGGTTTTTGTCCTTTATATTACATTACTCTTTTTTTAAAGACATTACTTTACTATTTATTAAAAAAAATACCTTTTTCTATGACTGTTTATACTATTTTCTTTTCTTTCTTAAGCCTTGTAACTTGCTTATGTGTTTTTATCCATCTGGACCTGTCTTTACTGCATATTTGTATCTTTTTTTGACCATGTGTGCCAAACCTGAAATTACTGAGCTACAACTCATAACTCTGGTGGCTGACTCCATGTCCTTCTTTGGTCTGTGACAGCTAGACTGAAGACCATGGCTATGGTCAGGAGCTACATTTTACTAACTCCCATTTAAGTGTTTAACTGTGAGCTGCATTCAACCACTCCAGCTCTGGAATATTGATGCCCACACTGTGGCCGTGTTTTTACTTAATGTGATGTTTCTACATAGTAGTAGAGCTACTCAAATGCTTGCTGTATGGCAGAGACTCTTAAAGGAGCCATGTCAATTTTGTTATTATTGCTTTGTTCTAATTTTTTTCTTCCTCTTTTTTTTCTGAATCTATGTGGAAATTCAGGCCACCCCATTGGAACACCAATTTAATATGCTTTCTCTGACCACCAGCCCACAAATCATGACATCAGGACTTATTAGCTATGAATGATTGACCTTATCTTTTGCATGTTTAGCTAGTCTCTGTAACTTATTTTAACCTTTTTTTTTCATCTACATTTTTGCTTTGGTGCTTTTTACATTTCTTTCACTCTGTATGTCCTACTCTGTACCTAACTGGCTGGTGACTGTCTGCCTTGCCTACCCTGAACATTTCCCTCTTTCTTTCTCCTCTCATTTTCTTTCTCTTTCTTCTCCTTGTTCTTTCTGCCTACCAGCCTTGCCTATTCCTCTACTGCTTGGCTATTGGTTTTCAGCTCTTTATTAGAGCAATCAGATGTCTTAGGTAGGCAAGGTGAAACAGCAATACAGCTTTACATCATTAAACAAATGCAGCATAAACCAATGCAACACACTTTTGCCTAGTTCAATTAATATTTCATAGCATCTGTTTCTAGGGAAAATCTCAAGGAACATCATAGGAACACGTATTTCTGCAAGTCTGAGTTTATGAAGAGTCCTATCATGTTTGCTTTTTTTCTCCATGGTTACTCTGCACTTCCTCGTCCACAATCATTCCTTTTCTATTCAGTAGCAAACTCAGAGAGTGGTTGTTAACTCATGAATGTGAAATTTAAGAAGAAGCAAATGACATTGATGAAGACACAGAGCACTCTCCTTTGAAATCTGTAGTATCTGTTCTGTGCATGGGGACTATGGCTCTAAACCTTAGATGGAAGCTGGGGCACTGCACCAACCCTCCAGTCCCTTTCACTCTAGATCAATATCTGATTAATCCTGTCTCTTGATTAGAAGCAAAGATTAATAAAATGGTCTCTGGGTTCCTATACAGAATGCTGACAGGATTTTTTTTTTTTTTTTTTTTTTTTACAAATTTCTAGAAGAGTCACCACACAGGACAATGTTGGAAGAAAAAGAACTAGTAAATAGAATAAGTTGAAACAACCTAAAGGTGCTGGGACTCACCTGTTATCCCAGCACTTGAGACTAAAAGTAAGAGCTGAAGATTCAAGATCACCTTCCCTCAGCTATATAGAGAGTCTGAAACCAGCCTGTGATACATGAGAACCTCCAGAGAGAGGAACTTGAGGGAAATAAGAAATAAAAATAGGAAAGACAGAGGCAGGGATCGAGGGACCTAAAAAAAACATTTAGTTGGGAAAAATACCTAAAATTATGCTAGTAGTATTTCCAAAGGCAGATGGGCCACAGCACCAAATGCAACTCATTTTTAAAATTGTGTGTGTGTGTGTGTGTGTGTGTGTGTGTAAATGTGTGATTTCATAAATGTGACTGTTTGCAACTGTCGATTTAAAGACAGTATTACCATATTTTTCCTGTTTTACAATGTTTTCAAAACATGTTATACTTGAGGATTCTGGTTATCAAAGTGAAAATTAGTTCTAGTTGTCTACACACAACAGGTTTATGATTAAATAAAGTTGTAAACTTAAAAAAAATTGCAATCTTGACACTAGGTAGGTTCACTGAAAACCTTCAAAGCTAGTTTCAATGGAGGAAAAAAAATCAGAAATCAGAGCAGGTAGCTCATGTCTTTAATCCTAGCACTCAAGAAAAAGGGCAAGCAGATTTTTTTTTTTTTTTAGTTCAATCAAGTCTAGCCTGGTCTACATAGCAAGTACTAGGCAATTCAGTGCTACATAGAGAGACCCTGCTTAAGAAGGAGAGGAAGAGACAGAAAAAATCAGAACAGTATGACTTGAATAATTACAGTGCAGATGTTTACAATGAAAGCTAGTCTTTCAAAAAAAAAAAAAAAAAAAAAAAACTCGTCAGCTGGAAGGTTGCTAGCTTAAGAACTTGGTAGGATCAACTTTTTAATAAAATTTGACCAAAAAAGTACAATTGCCAAGGGGAAAGATAAAAGCAGAAGTGAGTCAGGAAAATCAAACATATGTAACTAAGCACAAAACTTCAACTCTGGTCTCTTATGACTATTGATGGTTTACAGTGCTTTCAGCTCATTCACCATTTCTCAAGGCAACAGTGAGAAGTGTTTTTTGTCATGTATGATGTGCTCATGCCACCTTGTGGTGGTTGTAAGTATAGTGTCTTTTAAATTTTTAAATTATTTTTAGTAGTTTTGTGTGCATTTATATGATCCTTATTTATATGTGTGAGCCTGCTTGTATGTGTTATGCCCAGAGCTCGACTCCAAGAGAGACTACCAGAGACAGGGATGTCTGGAATGCGACAGCAATATTTATTGGCAGGGAGCATACTTCAAGCTTCTGTGATAACAGAGCACGTAGCTGGTGTCTTTGGTTATAAGGGATCTTTTATAGGCAAAAGTAAAAACAAACTTGGTTGCTTCGAGACAGGGTGCTGATGTGCTACTGATTGGCTTATACGTAGGGTCTTCCTACCCCAGAGTATCTTTGCACCCCACCCAGATGGACCCCACCTGAGCCCTACCTGGGGTGGCTGGTTTTTCCCCAGAACTGAGCAAGCAAGAATCTATTCTTCTCCCAGAACTAAGCAGGTAGGAAGCTATTCTTCTCAGACTGGGGAGGCCCTCTGCTAGGTCTATTCTTTTAGGACATGTTCTTTTCCCAGGACTGATCAGGCATGACTATTTTTCTCCCAAACCTGGGCAGCCCTTACCCACCAGAAATGCAAAACTAAACTTTATTTTACCTTTTTATAAAATATCTACTAGAATGCAAAATGGGGTTTCTTGAGCTAAGTTTTCTCTCTTCATTCCCCCATTTTGTTTCTGGTTACTGTCCCAATCAAGGGTCTCTGGCAATATATTCATAGGAGTAGTTTATTTATGACACAGAGCCAAAAGAGATGGCCAAGAAAAAGAGTATCTTCTATCCTGCCAGCATCATTACAATCTTAGTTCTATGAAGGCAGCAACCTAGTCCCTGAGTTTTTTCTCTTCATTCTGTATGTGCACAACAGGTGTCAAGTGCCCTAAGAGGCCATAAAAAAGGCACTGCATCCTTCTAGACCTAGAGTTGCAGGTGTTTGAGGGCTGACTGATGTGGATGCTGAGAACTAAACCTGCTCCACCCCTCTATAAGAAAGTAAGCATCCTGGGATCTGAAACACCTTGGACCAGCACCGTGAATCACACTCCCCCTAGAGGAACACCTGACTCAGTCTTGATGTTGCGGGGAGAAAACTGGATCTGCCAGGAGTGGATGCTGAACTGAGCCATATTGGGACCCTGGGATCTCCTGTCCTTGCTATGGAGGAGATGGGAAAATGTGGAGAAGAGAGAGTGACTAGAGGGGCTGGGAGGGGGAAGGGACCTTGAATAAGAATATATACGTAAAGAAAATGTGACTTTATTCATATGACCTTTCAGATGATTGGTCTAGGGAAGGGAACCTCTCCTCTGCTCTTATGGTCTTATGCTTTAAAAGTGCTCGCTGCCTTTCAATAAATTCCTGCTTTGACTTGACTCTCCACTGTTTCTGATTTTCTCCAGTAAAGAGGAAGTTGGGAAATAGGTAAGTGGTGCACTTTCTCGTCCTCAGTTCCAGGCCACTTCTTCCAGAGGTGGCCTAAGGTTCTGGTGGGAAAGATAAAGACCCCCACAGCATCAGGATTTTAGAGTGCAGCTTAAGCTACAACAAGGCTAGTTCTCAGTCTCATAAGAACTTTGGTACAAGCATGAGCTGCTTATGACAAATTTAAGGTTTCTGTTCTTACAGACAAAAAAAGGAACAGAGTCAAAGACAGCTTTATGGTAGCAGAATTTTCTGGGAGAGTTCCATTTGCTGGTGTCAAGCAGAGGCACAGCTCCTTTAAGAAATGGAGGAGATTATTAAGTGAGAGAAACAATAAGAATGGAAGAGATAAAAAAGGCATGGAGATCTTAATAGAAGAATCCAACATGGGGTTGGAAAAAGACTGGGTCCTAGGGAAACCTCCAAGAACTCACAGGATGTCCCTGCCTAGGGCTCCAACCAATAGCAAAGGTGTTGCCTAAACAGGACTTTCCCCATAATCAAATGAATAACCACCTTAAGTGCCATCACAAAACTTATATCTAACAATGAATAGAGATAGAAGCAGGGATATATGGCTGAGCACTGGACTGAGTCCTTGGTCTAACTGATAGTGGGGGAGGAGACTCTATATGAGTAAGGGGATAGGGACTAAGAGAAAAATTCTCACAGTAATGGCTTGCTAGAGCCCAAAACAGCTATCTGGGAACCATCAGGAAAATAAGCCCTCCAAGGATAGGCAACTGTCTACTGGCATGGGCAATATGTGGAGCCTCAAGGGGAGGATTCAGACTGTGTTTCTGTGTATGGACTGGCACCTTGGAACCCATTCCCTCCAGAGGAACACCTAACCCAGTCTTGATATTAGGATGAGGAAATCAGACTTGGCTGTAGTGGATACTGGGCTAATCTACGTTGGGACCTTTGTCCTTTTTGAGGAGGGGATGGGAGGCTGAAGGCTGACTGGGAGGGGTCAGGAGGGGGAAGGGAGTTGGATCAAGGGGATACATGGATAAAAAATGAGACTTTATTCTATAAAAATAAAATTTTTAAAAAAGAGAAATGTTTCCTGATTCAGCTTTATCAGTAAAAACTATGTGACTCTTTTAAAATTTGGTCCTGGTGCCAAATACTTAAATGGAGTTCATGAGAGTGTGTGGCAGTACTCTACTTGGTGGCACTATGGACCTTAAAATTTCCCAGGGTTACAAAGGTAACTTGGTTACTGTCAGTAACTTTTCCATGTGGGTAAATTTTCATATACTGAGGAGTTAGGTAAATCTGGATGCAGTCAGATGACATAGCCCAGCCTTTAGCCCTGGCCACACTTTGGCAGATTTAAGGTGTGGTCAGAAACAGAAACAGAAAAGATAAGAGATAAGAGTATATAGTAAAGACAGATTTAAAACAAAAAACTCTAAATAATTTGGCTTGCAGTATGTTTAAAAATATATGTATGCTTGAGAGAGAAAAGCAAAAGAAAAAAATAGTGAAAGTTATTTTAAAAAGAAATAAAGTAATATATATATACATATATATAACCACATAAAGATAAAAAATACACAGAGTCTGGATTATGTCTATTGTGGTTTTTTTTTTAACTGTTTTTTTTGTGGTTTATTCTTAGTCAAATTTATTGGGTCTTTTGTTTTCCTTCTTTTTTTTCTCTTTATTTATTTTGTATTTATCAAGAAAAACAGTAAAATGAATTTAAAATGCTGATAAGTTAACAATAACTATAAAGAAAATAAAAATCATAAACATGACTTATCAAGAGTGATAATGCAAATAAGTTTGATATACATAAACTTACTTTGTGT
Source organism: Sigmodon hispidus (assembly GCA_004025045.1). NCBI lineage: Eukaryota > Metazoa > Chordata > Mammalia > Rodentia > Cricetidae > Sigmodon > Sigmodon hispidus. The sequence goes on along the minus strand of PVIH01006245.1, from coordinate 32,802 downwards.
TCAGCTTTCCCTCTGATTTTTTTTAACTGTTAATGAGCTAATTGTAGAAAGACATTTGATTGTAACAGCTGCTAATTTAAATGAACATATATATTTTAAAGGTATCTTGACTTTAAAATTTGGGTCTAAGGATATGTTGCTTTGGAAAACAGGTAATTCTTTTGTTTCCACAGAAGATGAGAACATGTAGATTGTTTCCAGACTAATATAGTTTGATCAAGGATGAAGCCCTGAAAAATTTTCTAGTAGGAAGAGATGACCACATCAGCTTCAAGGCTGCCAACTAAGAGACTCCAGCTTCAGGACCCCCATAAAATTACCAGAACCCTCAAAACAGCAGGAAGTAGTTTATGGAAAGATACCCCCAAATTTTTTAAATATTGTTTATAAATGTTTGTTTGCATTATAAATGGTTTATGGTCATAGTCAATCTCTTTCTAGGGAAAAAGGGAGTAAGATAGAAACTATAAAAAGATTATTGAATCTACTTTGATTCAAAAACCAATTGTTAATCTCAAAATATTTTACATTGATATGGATTTTGGTTTATTGATACAAATTTAAGATCAATTTTGTTATATTGTATGTATATTTCTACTTTTTAAAAAGATATTAGGCTTATACAATTTCTTTAAAATTAAAATTAATAATTAAATATAGATTAATAACTGTGATAATCAAACTTATAGTCATGTTAGTTAGGGTTTTTAGATATATAAAGATATATTCCATTTAGATAGGTAATCTTCAAATACTTCAAAGAATATAGCATTTAAAATACTTTAAGAACTTTGACTATTCTAGACAGTGAGACATGTGTGGTCCTGCCAGCACCAATCTACTTCAAGAAGAATATGAGAATTGAAGAAATGCCATGTAGAATTTTTTTTTGGCAAAAATTAGCCATTGGGCAAGAGTCTGTTCCTGCTTTGACTGCTTGACAGTATGCTGCCTAAACTGGACATGAAGAACCCTTAGGAAAGTGACCTCTGAACCTTTCCAGAATAAGCCAAGCTGATCCTTTAGGTTCCTGCTTCATAGAAAACTGGCAGACATTTTGCAGAACACAGACAAGTGGCTGATGAACTAAGCCAGAATGGGTGGAGCAATTCTTCAAATTTCCTGCTTCACTGAAAAGTCTGCCAGAGACTACAAGCCTGTAGGCTGAAGGCGGATGTCTCACCATCACAAAGAAACTTTGGGTGACTGTCCAGGCAGCCAGATGTCTCTGTCATTTCTAAAATTTAAAATTCCTTAAAATGCCCTTCTTTACTCAAATAATATTATATAATTCTGCAATCTTTGATGGAGTTGAAAATCAGATAATTATAATTATAGCTTTCCTTAGTTATATTAAAAGGTAAATTAGTTATAAACCTTTGGACTCATAAGGATAAGGTAGATGATAGAGTATTTTTGTAGTGGGATTATGTTGTTACATTGTAAATCATTGTTCTGCCTACTGGTTTAATAAAAATGCTGACTGTCCAAAGGTAGACAGGAAGTATGGCCTGGGCTACTAGACTAAGAAAACTCTAGGAACAGAAAGAACAGAGCAGAGATGCCACAGAGACATCAGAGAGACCAGTGGAGAAGCCAGTAGATGCAGAGGACAATGTGCTGCTCTGAGAAAAGGTGCTGAGCCTCATGACTGAATAAGAAAGATAGGTTGGTTTAAGAGCAACAGCTAGCTAGCAATATGCCAGAGCCATAGGCTAATCAGTATAAAATTAACGTAAATGTCTGTGTGTTTCTGTGGGGCAGCAGGAGAGAACCTCAGGGCTAGGTCAGAAAGTCCAGGCCAAAAAACTTACTACTACATATTTTCTTTAATTTTGCTAAATACAAATAGACTAGATATCATAACTGTAATACTTGCCTCATAGCTGTTTTGTTATATGTAATTTTGCTATGTTGAAGTTGAAACCTTCTTCTTTTACTAAACAGAAATGGGAAGTGATGTTTCTATATGCTGTAAATTATCATTTGATAATAAAGAAATTGTTTTGGCCTATGGCAAGGAATCTTAGAAGCAAGTGGGATATCTGAATATATTTCCCCGGCCAGCAGGTCTTCAGCGTGGACCTAGACCTGGGAAGGAAGTAAATGGAAGGCAGGAACACAAAGGAACTGAAGGACAAGACAAATCTCTCTGTTCAAGTCCTCCAAAGCTTTATTATTACAGCCAATATTTATACAGAATCTCTGCCATGCAGGTAGCTGGGAGGAAAGGGGTGGAATGTTCAAAAGAATGTGAGGGGAAGTAACAGACAGGGTAGAATTGATATGGAAATCTATCTGTTATCAGTTGAGGGTCTGGGGAAGGTCACCTTCTGATCTGAGGTCAAAGAGAAAGCCTGAAGTAACGGTTTAGTTTAACAATAAGGGTGTGTAGTCTCTGGTATTTCGCTATCTAGGGTATAGGCTGCTGGCTAGCTGTAGAAGCTAACTTATAAAATATGGCAGAAGTTGACTTTGGCTCCCAACAAGCATAAATAAAGTAGAAGGAGGGTGGAGTCAGAGGGAGATGCTGTGAGCTGCAGCCAAGAGAGCAAGATGTAATGAAACTCTGGTAAGCCACAAGTCCTGTGGCAAGCCATAAATTAATAGAAACCGGTTAAGATGAGACAGCTAGCTAGCAATAAGCCTAAACCATAGACCAAATAGCATGTAATTAACATAAGCTTATGCATGTTTCTTTGGGACTTTGGGACTGCTGGTCCAGACCTCAGGGCTAGGCAGAGCTAAGCAGCTGTGGGCAGGTCCAGACCTTGGGGCTAGGCCAGGCCAGAAACTTCTTACTACATTTCATGCCCCAAATGAAAAAACCTGTACATTTCTCATTCAAATGTGGGGCCTGAATTTCCACATAGGGTTTGAGATAGTGGGAGTGGGGGGGGGGACTGTGTGCTGGGTAGGGATGACTGACACAACTGGGGCACCAATATCCCAAAACCAGATGATTGAATGCAATTCTCAGTTAAAAAATGTGGCTCTTACCAGGCCCACAGGGGCCCAAGGAGGAGGTTCAGCCACCAAGGCTGCCAGCAGAGGGAGGACCTAGCTGTAGCTGCTTAGCTGTAGAAATTTTGGCTATAGAAAGCACTCCAAGTATGCTACTGCAGGTACATAGTAAAGCAGATCCAGATAGGAAAAATCAAAAAACAAACAAATAAAAAAACCCTCTAACCAGGTTCCACAGTGCTTAAATATGTGATTAAAAAGAACAAAAAGCAGATTTAAACAGAAAATCATAAAAGAAAAAAAAATGTGTAGTCTTTAAAGAAATAGTTTGTCTGAAGATCAGAGGACAGAGCCAGCCACAGAGTTAGCCATAGATTTCAGGAAGTAGTGAAACACACCTTCAATCCTGGCATTCTGAAGGCAGAGGCAGAGATTTTTCTGCATCTCTGTGAGTTCAAGGTGAAACAGAGCCATGCAGTGGTAGCACATACCTTTAATTCCAGCATTAAGAATGCCTTAACTTTAAAGTGGAAATCAGAAAATGTATTGAGTTAGGGAAATGATTATTCTTTTGTTTCTACAGAACAAAAGACTATGCATTTATTCAAGATTAACAGGAATCAGGTTTGATGGAGGAAAATCCCTGAAAATCCTGGCTACAGACATAAAAGAATAAACCTTAAAAAACTATAAGACAGATGATATATATTACCTGCTCAAACATAATTTTTTTTTAAAAAAAGTCTTTGGCTGGCTTATGTACAACAAACAGTCCATACTTGTATTAATGCAGACATGTATATTGTCCTTGAAAGCTTGTGTATTTTCAGAGCAAGAGAACAATACACCAATAAAAACAGGTGGCCCAGGTGATCCAGTCCTTCAGACTGTGTCTGTTGATGTTTCCTCAGGCATTCAGTTCTGCATTCAGAAGAGCTTAAAGGCTACTGATTGAGATAGTCCAGTCTCACAAGCTATTTTAGCCAGGACTGTTGTAATATGGTGAGGCAGGTCCCACAGCAAGTAAAAGTCAGAGAAGTCATGCAGACACACCATGCAGGCATGTCAAGTGTCAGTCAATGTGAGTTGGAGCTGCAGTAAAGACCTACTTACAGGCAGCATTTATCTGAAAGCTTTATTATTACAGAGAGGGAGCAGGAAGGAAGGGAAAGCTGGCCTGAATGCACAGAGAGAGAAGAACACGAAAAGAAAAAAAAAAGAAAAGAAAACAGAGGAGAGGTACATGATACCTCTGTCGAGAAGGGGAGAGATGGAGAAGGAATTTTGTCTCTTAAAGTGGGCTTTATGTAAGATAACATCAGAATGCTGGATAGACCAAGATATTACTTGTTTATTGGCCAGAACTCCAGGAAGTGAGTCTGAATGGTAACAAGGACTTTAGATAAGTCTATACAACAAGTGTTACTGCTAGTTTTCCCAGGAATTGACTATTATTTCAATTTACTCAGGGTTCCCTAAAGATACAATTATTCTCAGACAACAAGAAGTAATTTTAAGAACAAGAGTCTCAAATTCCTGTTCAGTGGAATAGGTAGTTTGGGAGCATTTGGTGAATTTTGGAAGTTAGTCATCATTGGGGGGGGGGCAAATTGTTATTGGTCATGATAAAGAAAGAAACTAAGCAAGAAAGGTTAGATTAAAAGACCTTCTTCTGAAAAGAAATAAGAGGTTATAAAAATGATAAGACAAAAGTAGACTGATATGCTTTTAGAATAAGAAGCAAAATTGGTATGGATTTGTATATATTGATACAAATTTAAGGTTATTTTTGTTACAGTATATTATATATGTGTGTGTTTATACCCTTGTTTAAAGTACTATAGCTATGTGTTTCATTTTAAAATGTATGGTTTAGTTCTAGTCTTTGAAAGCTATTATTTTAAACCAGTTAGTATAATTAAGAACAAAATATTAGTAGTCATCTTTAACAATCAAAACTATAGTCATGTTAGATATGTTTTCAAGATCATACAGATATATATATTTTGAATAGGTATGTGGTCTTCAAAAACTTCAGAAGCCTACAGACTGTGGCATTTAATATGTTCAATAAACTAAAGCTTTTCATTACAATGAGACATGTCTGTTCCTGGCAGCACCAGTCTACTTAGTAAAAGGATGACCAGCATTTGTAGTTTTTACTCTCTTGGCTCTTTGCTATTTGGAGGGCCTATCACCAATCTCCCAAATAAATCACATGGATGAAGACTTATTCTTACTTATAAATGCCCTGCCTTAACTTGGTTTGTTTGTAGACAGCTTTTCTTAAATTATCCCATCTATCTTTTGCCTCTGGGCTTTTACCTTTCTCTATTTTTTTTCTTTCTTATTCTGTGTCTGGCTATGTTGGTAGGTAACTGGCTCCTTCTTTTCTCACTCCTTGATTTCTCTTTCCCTTTTTCTCCTATTTATTCTCTCTGCCTGCCAGACTTGCCTATTTTTTCTCCTGCCTTACTATTTAACTATTCAGCTCTTAAATATAACAATTAAATGTTTTAGACAAAGTAACATAGCTTCACAAAGTTAAACAAATACAACATAAAAGAATGCAACACATCTTTTATCATTAAACATATGTTCCACAGCATAAACAGAAGTAACACATCTTAAAATAATATTCCAAAATAGACATTGAAAACCCTCCATATGGAGTTTGCTTCTATAGTGGCAAAGCTAGCTATTTGAGCAAGAAACTGCTCTTGCCTTCACTGCTGAATGTTTGTATGTTGTACAAAGTGAACAAGCAGGACACAAAGGGAAAAGACTGCTGAAATTTGCCAAGCTAAGGTGGGACAGTTCTTCAAAATTCCTGGATCATAGAAAAGTCTGCCAGACATTCTCCACGACACAAGAAAGTGACTGCTGGAATTTTCCAAGGCTAGGAAGAATTGTTCTTCAAAATTCTGCTTAATAGAAAAATCTGACAGATATTCTAAGCCTGTAGGCTGAAGATTGATGCCCCAATATTTCAGAGAAACCTTGAATAAATGTCCAGACAGCCAGATGTCTATCATTTCTATAGTTTTAGAAGCAGCTTGCACTGCACTTTGTTTATTAGGTAATATTACGTTCTTCTGTGGTCTTTGATGAAGTTGAGTAGATAGTTGCAATTACAGTTTTCTTTAGTTATCATAGAAGGTAAAATAAGTACACAGCTTTGGGTTCATCAAGATAGAATAGATAATAAAGAGATTTTCCTGAGTTTGACAAATAGAAGTGGACTGGATGTTGTAAATGCAATTCTTACTTGATTTTTTTCTTATTGTATATAGTTTTGCTATACTATACTAAAGTTAAAACTTTTTTAATTTAGACAAAAGGGGGAAGTGAGTGGAATATTTTTTAACTATGTAAAGATGTTACATTTGTTTACTTTTACTACGTGAAAGTGTATAACATTTGTTTTTGCTGCCTTTGTTAATTATGCAAAGGTTTGTTGTTGTTTCACTTTGTCTATCAGATGCATGTGATTGCTCTAATAAAAAGCTGAATGGCCAATAGCTAGGCAGGAGAGGGATAGGCAGAGCTGGTGGACAGAGAGAATAAATTGGAGGAGAAATCTAGGCTTGAGAGAAGAAAGAAGTAGCATGGAGAAAAACAGGAACATGCCTGGGGCCAGAGGCCAGAAAGCTGCCAGCCAGCCAAATATGGAGACAGCCAAAAAAATAAGATATACAGAAAGAAAGGTAAAAAGCCCTTAGGAAAATATAAGTGATGAAAAGCAGGATAATTTAAATTATAAGAACTAGCAGGTCAAGCATAAGATAAGGCTGAATCTTCATAACAAATAATAAGTCTATGACATGATTTTAGAGATGGCTGGTAGCCTCAAAGAAAGCCTGGTACAGTAGTATATTTTCAAGTAACACAAAAGAGTCTAATTAGAAAACAGAGCAACAAAAACTACAACATATATTGATTCACATTGTGGTGTTACTGCTGTCTTTTATTGGGTTGGGATTTTCTATGTGAATGTGTCTTTCTAGGAATTCTCTAGATTATTTAAACCCTAAATACTTCATTTTCACCATTTTACTATCTTAAATAATATCATTTATTGAAGATTTAGAAGCAGCATATTTTATGCTCAATACTGCATAGCTTATTTTTTAAATTATTACAAAGAGCCATGATCTCTTAAGTATATACTTTATATTTTATTACTGTTTTCTACCTTTCTGCAGATCTCTTGGTGGGGAGGGAGGCTGAAGATATGGCTCTTTTTTGTTAGGAGTACTGGCTGCTCTTCCAGAGGATCAATATGCAATTCCCACCACACACATGGCAGCTCACAACTATCTGTAACTCCAGTTCCAGGTAGTCCAACACCTTTATAGGGACATACATGTAGGCAAAACACCAATGCACATGAAATAAAAATAAATATATTTTTAATCTCCTTTTTATGTACCTGCGTGTGAGTGTGCTTATAGGCACTGTGGAGACCAAAAGAGGAAGTCCTACAGTTAGAATGACAAGGTAAGGTAAGTCACTTGACCTGTGTGTGAAAAAAGAGGTAAAATGCGTGGAGTTGAATGGGTAGAAAGGTAGGAAGGATCTGGGAGGTCTGAGGGAGGGGAAAACCACAATCAGAGTATAATATATTTTTAAATATTCAATTAAAAAACCTAAGCGCTCTTTAAGATCACATAGTTAACAATTGACAAGATTCTACACATTCCTGCTTCCAAAACCCCAAAATCTTAGCCCCAATTTTAGTTATAATAATATTTAATTAACAACTGATTTTTTAAAGAGGAAGACCAAGGGGGAAGGATCAGTATTTACTACAGAGCTGTGTAGTTGAGACAAAAGTTATTGCTTGTAAAACCAAAAAATCTTGAAAAGTGTTTCCCCATTTAACAATACACACACTCACACACACAGCTTTTCTATTGTCATAGAGACTGCACTTTAATCTGCTGCTGTTTCAGCCAACAAAAGCAGGTCTGCAGATACTGCCCTGCTTCTCTGGCAGTAGCCTGGCTGCTCAGGCCTTAGCCTCATGGGAATTTGGTTCCTACAGGCACTGACAATGTTATTGTGGCCAAATATAGCTTTTACTTTATTTATCAATGAGATTCAAGAATCAAAGGCTGAAGTAAAAACTTGCTAGCTCAAAGAGGTTGAGTATCAACTAGTTAACCCTAATCTCCTTGCAGGTGTATCCAAAAGAAAAAATACAGTTTTTCTGTTTCACCAAAACAAAAGCCCAATGGTATACTAAGTTCCTCCCTACTACTTCCTGTGTATCTCTCTATTCTCTTACAGACATCGTGTAATTACTTTCTGTCAACTAGTTGATAGCTCAGCCTCCAGATGCAAGATTAATTTTATTTAATGCAATTGCAAACTTGGAGTTCACAGTGTGATCGAATACCCCATAACATTTTCTCCTTTTTGTCTAAATAAAAAGGAAAGGTTTTTACTCTAAGACAGTAAAACTATATGTGATGTAAAATTTTTTCAGATATTATCTAAACAAAAAGAAAGTGTTTTAACTCTAACATAGTAAAACTATATGCAATATATACAATTTTCAGGTAGAAATTACATTTACGTTGAATTAGGCCGTCCTTTTGGCCGAGAGTTTCCGCAAGCCATGGCGAGTCAGTCGCAGGGCATCCAGCAGCTGCTGCAGGCTGAGAAGCGGGCGGCTGAGAACGTGTCCGAGGCCCGCAAGCAGAAGAATAGGAGGCTGAAGCAGGCCAAAGAAGAAGCCCAGGCTGAGATCGAACAGTACCGGCTGCAGAGGGAGAAGGAGTTCAAGGCCAAGGAAGCTGCGGCACTGGGGTCCCATGGAGAAGGAGACACAGGAGAAGATGACCGTCCTCCAGAACTACTTCCAGCAAAACAGGGATGAAGTCCTGGATAACCTCTTGGCCTTTGTGTGTGACATTCGGCCAGGAATCCATGAAAACTACCGCATAAATGGCTAGGAGGTTGAAACACGGGCTCTGTGGGTTTCATGGGAGATTCTCTCACAGAACAGAAAAGCCTCCACAGAGCTCAAGTTCTGTTCTAGAAGGCATTAAATTTCTCTATGCTGTTGTATGTTCTTTCACTTTTTGAGAGTATCTAACCTAGTTTTTTGTACAACTTAGTAAGTACCTGAAGTTTCATCTTTTTACCTTGTGTATCTTTAAGGAGTATATGTTTCCTGTGTGTTTGTGCAAGCAGCAGGTATTGCTGTTGTTTTTTCTTTTATTAGTCTAATGGGAAAAAAACCACAATTCTTTAAAGAAAGGGAGTAAATTGTTCCCTCCCACTTTCTTTCTTAAAGGTCAGGGGCGTTATCTATGAAAAAGTAGTAAATAGCATTTGTAATTCCTATGAAGCAGCAGCCAGCCATATAGTAGTCCCTTCTAGCTAATTTAGGACAGTGAATATGCTTGTTCAGGTTGCTGTTAGTGTATCTTAACCCCAATCACTAGATGCTAGGACTCACGAATGTGTTACATGTTATTTGGTGTGCTTGTAATCACTTAAAAGTAAAACTTTATCTTGTCTTTCACCCCTCTGGCTCCTCTTTTTGATAATGCAATGTGCATTTTGACTCAGATTTTGAACAGAATTTCATGTAGGAATCGATCTGTGTCAGATTTGTATACCTTACTAATAAATACTCAAGATGTTCATTTAAAGAAATTACATTTACAATATCTAACTCATTTGAATTTGGCAAATTCACAGAAAGCACTTTATTATCTATTCTATCTTGGTGAGTCCAAAGTTTTATACCTAAATCACTTTTTACCATAGCTCATACAACCAAGCTAAAAATATCTTTTTAAGATTAAAATCATTTTCTTAGATAAACAATTTAAGACTTTGTGTTGTCTCTCAACCTTATGCAATTCATATCTCTTTTGTGAGTTTCTTTACTAAATTTGGTAACAAGGAAAACTGTAACTATAACTATCTAGAATTCAATCCCATCAAAGACCTGAGAAGTATATAATATTACCTGAGTAAATGGGAAGTGTAAAGCAAATAATTTTCAAAGCTATAGAAATGACAAAGACAACTGGTTACCTAGAAAGTCAGGCAAAGTCCTTCTGCAGTGTTGGGTCATCCATTCTAGCTACACACCTAGAATACCAGAAAGACTTTTCTGTGAAGAAGGAATTTCTAAGAATTGTCCTACCTTGTCTTGACAAACTTTAGTAGTTGCTGTCTTTTGTGTCCTTCGTATACAGTTTGGACAGCACATTGTCAACCATCGAGGCAAGGTAATTTTCTTATTCAGTGGCTAATTTTGCCACAAAAAAAGCAAACTCCATATGGATGTACTCTGATTCCCATCATTTTTTTTTAAATAAATTATTGCTGCCAGAGGAAGATGTGTCTCACTATCATTAAAAGCTTTAAGTTACTAGAACAGCTTAAATGCCATTCCTTGTAGCTCTTTGAAGTGGTTGAAGACCACCTATTATCTAAAATATATCTGTTTAACCTTGAAAATAAACCTAACATGACTAAAAGTTTGATTATTATAGGTGGCTAACTACTAACCTCTATTTATTAATCACATATTACATTTTAAAATGAGCTGCATGTGTACAATACCTTAAACAAGAATAGAAGCAATATGCAGTATAATAAAACTAGCCTTAAATTTGTATTAATATAAAAAAATTCTTTCAAAGGAGTAGAAACATATATAATGTTTTAAAAATAGCCTTAAATTTGTACTAATATACAAAAATCCATACCAGTGCAAAATATTTGGGATTAATAGTTGCTTTTAGTTTCAAGTAAATTCAATAATTTAAGTTTTTATTCTATCCTTTTCAGATTCCCCCTTTTCTTTTTAGAAAGAAATCCTTAAATCCAACCTCTCTTGCTTAGTTTTCTCCCTTACCATGATCAGTAACAATTTGCAATCAATGACCTGAATGATGACAAACATGTATAACCCATCATACAATCAAAAACCAGCCATACCACCTCTTGAGAATGTTGGTGTCATATTCTTAAAATTACTTTCTGCTCTTTGGGATTTGAAAGAATCTTTAGAGGACCCTGAGGGAATAGAGATAATACACAAGTCTTGGATAAAACTAGCTTTATCATTTGTTCTTCCATCTCTGTGTAATGGGGAAGTGCAGTGCTTATGTGAAGTCTTGGCTAGAAAGATGAACCCTCTCATTTAGCATTAGATTGGAAATTGTCTTGAGCAGTTTGTAGTCCAAATCTCATCATTATATGCTGTGTATCACACTAATAGGATTATCATAATTCAGGTGGAATCATATGGGTGTAGTCACTTCATTTTTTCAGAGATTTCAAAGGTCACTGTTAGAAATGATCATGGTTCACTGCAGAAAACTTAAACATTGTAAATGACAAATGTAGCAGATCTCAGAGAAACTAAAGGACCACAGTCTATTAAATGCATCTAGTATACACAAACTTAAATGTTGTTACCTGCTTTAATCACAAGCCTAAAATCATGTATAGGAAGGTGTATGAAGCCTATTTCTATAATTACTTAGTACTCTATATAAAGTTAATATCATGACAGAAAGTTTAAATATATGTATTCTTATAAACTGAGAGAAAATTATTTTACATGAATAATTTTAAGGAGTCAAAATAAAACCAAAGGATTGTGAAGTAACTAGCAAAAATTTCTCCCTTAATTTTGGTTTTCTTTTGTCCATACCAGGTGGCTCTTCTGGCATGAGACAAAGATTTTAGATTTTTTTTCTTTAATAAGATGATTCAGTTGAGAGAAGAAAGTACACTCTAACTCAAAAGCCTGCTTTGAGTTTTAAATAAAGACTGCTTTACTTTTATGTTTGTACAGAACAGTAAAAACAAGCAGATGAGAAAATTTGTAAAATTCTACCCTTTTGAAAATCTTCTATGCCATTAGACCAATTTACTCCTTTTCTTGGGAAATTTTCTATTTAGGATTTGTCCTTCTTCAGATGTCTTGTCTGTCTAGTAGTCTTCAGATTCTTTAGTTGGATGTCTTTATTCTCTTGGAAAGACAAAAACAAAACCCTGCACCAACAATAACTTTGGGGAGTTCCTGGGGGGCAAAGTACATCTTTGCTAAGACAAAATATGTTTTGGCAACAGAAAAGTGTTCTTTTTAATTAAAAAATTATTTTTTCATACCAAATTAAATGAAAGGCATTTGTTAATTTTATAAGTTAGTTTGGATTTAATGACCAATCTCTTTGATGAAATATTGCCTCACCATGTAAAAAGATCTCTTCTGTTTGAATCTAATATTTATCAGTCTATATAGCCTTGGGGTTGCCTTTCATTTGGTAGTCATTCTTGCATGGTAACTATATAACTTAAGATTGGTTTTCTAATAAACTTGGGCCACTCCTCCTTAATTTTATAGTACAATGGTGCAGTAGTTCTTCTATAAATTCTTTTGACTCTGAGTATTTGTTTTTAACATGGGTAGGTAAGACTTGTATATTATAGGTCACAATGTTCTTATTTTCATTAGTAAGTCTTTATAAGGCTTGTCTCTTATCAATAGTAAATCTTTTTAAAGCTTATGTTTTATCAATAAAAAATCCTTCTAAGACTTGTACCTTGTCAGTCAATTTTTATTATTTTCATTAGTAAGTTTTTGTAAGGCTTGTATCTTAATCATATTTTCATGTTTTTCATAGTTATTAAACCACATATTTAAGGATAAAATATGAGTTACCAAACTATAGTAACTACTATCAGCATGATGTAAATTCTAGCTAAGTAGTTTATCTCTTCATTTAATTTTTTTCTATTTGCAGGCCATCTATAGTATCTCTATACAGAGTTCTAACTCCTTGCATTATGGTATTTCTTATTCTTAAAATGGGAAATATTTTTTAATATTATTTAACTTTCTCCTTAAGGAATTCCCAAGTACCTTACTAAATCTTCTAACTTCTCAGTTTGTTCACGGCAAAGTGGCATCAGCATCAAGCTCAAATCTCTCCCAAGATTTCTAAGCAGATGCCTGCTTCTTGGAGTCCCACAAGTGGAAAGTGGTGGCAGTCTACTAATATAAGCTCTCCATTCTTGTAGTCCTACCCATGTTGGATACCAAATGTTGTTATTTTATGGCTCAGAGGCTGTGCTGTAATCTGCAGCTGGTTTAGCCAGCAACTGTGACTCCACAGTACAGGCCTGCTTCTCTGGCATTGGTCTAGCTACTCAGGTTCTGGTCTGGCAGGAATTCTGTTTCTGACAGAACCAGCTATGTCATTGCTGCCAAACCTAGCTTTTAATTAAATTTCTATCATTCTATTTATCAAAAAGACTCAAGAGTCAAAGGCTGGGTGAAAACATTCTAGCTAAGAGAGGGTGAGTAGCAACTAACTGACCTCCTCTTTTTGCCAGCATCTCTGAAAGAATGAATCATTCTTTTGCTTTGCCAAAACAAAAGAATCCATCCTACACTGTCTTTCCCTTTTATTTCCTCTGCATCTCTCTATCATCTTATAGACACCCTAAGACTCTGTAGAATTACTTTTTGCCACTAGCTGCAAATTCATCTTCCTGACTCAAGGTTAATTTTATTTTAAAAATGCAAATACAAACTCTGGGCTCATAGTGAGATCAAATACCTCATCACACACACACAGAAGAACACATGCATATATATATGTATATATATACACATATACATATATATACACACACACACTCACTTATGGACATGTACACATACCACACACACAAATACACACAAGAAGGAAACCTCAGTGGTATTATCTAAGGGTAGATATAGCTTTACCAAATACAGGAAAATAAAAACCACCCTACATATCTTTGGCAGTTTGAAAGAAAATGGCCTTCAAAGGGAGTGACATTATTTAAGATTTGGCCTTGTTGGACAAAGTGTGTCACTGTAAATATGGGCTTTCAGATTTCATACATGGTCAAGCCATACCCAGTGAGACAGACCACTTCCTATTGCCTCTGAGTCAAGATGTAACAATTCTCAGCTCCTTTGCTAGCACAATATCTTCCTGCATGCTGCCTTGCTTCCTACCATGACAATAATGGAATAAACCTCTGAACTGTAAGCAAGCCACCACAATTAAATGCTTTTCTTTATAGTGTCTCTTCACGCTACAGAAACCCTAACTGAGACTGGAAGAATTATCTCTGTTTGCCTCAGTCCCACTGGGCCATTGAACTATTCACCTCAGTTTGTGAAAGAGAATACAAAGGAAATTGACTGTGGCTTTCTGTCCTGGCTCTTACAATTTGGACAAGATAAATGTTATGATTTTAATTGAGGTTTTTGTTTGTTTAGTCTTTAATTTTTAGATTTTTGACACAGGATCTTGCTATGCAATCCAGATAATCTTCAGACTTATACTCCTGTACCTCAACCTCCTAAGACTTGGGATGACAAGTGTTTTCCAACATGCCTGGCTCTAGAGAATTTAAAAGATAAATTTTATCCAGATGAAAACTAGAAACAGATGTGTGGGGGGAGGTACCTGCTTAATTTTTCAAAATCACTTTAAATGTCTGAAACCCCAATGCTTGATTCTGGTGGATTTTTATGGAGAATGACACTTTGTATTTCAAATCTGAATCCTCAAAAATTGTTTTGCATTCACTAGCCAAGTGTCAAAAGTGTGTCAGCATTAACTTCTGAGTTTATATTGTGGCCAGGAATGAATAGGGATCAATTTAGTAATGACAGTTTGAAATGAAGAAGCCTGTTATGTTCATCCACTGTGTTCTTGGGACATCTACCATTCATATTTTGTAAATAAAAAATATGAATCTATGGCATAATGGAAAAACATATCTCCCTATGATTTTAGCTCTTTTGTTTTTCTCATTTAAAGTTTTAAATATTTATTAACAAACTTTGTAAATCTAAATCTAATGAATTAAAAATTAAGTGAGTACCTCAGCACTTGAATGGCTGATCAAGATGATGGTCATGAGTTAAGGCATCACGGACTACATACTCAGAAACTTTACAGAGACTAGTGTAAGAACCACAGAAAAGAAGACAAGGAGAAATTAAAACTGAAAACAGAGTAAAAATTTGGAATGGAGAGCAGTTAAGAGCACTGGCTGCTCTTCCAAAGGTCCTATGTTCAATTCACAGTAACTATATGGTGGTTCTCAATCATCTGCAATGTTGTTGCAAGGTATGCATCGATATGTGCTAACATCTTACCAATACTAAGAAATAACTCATAAAGCTAATCAAAAACATACACACATGTTGAACACCAACACCTATGTGTTTCATTCAGTTGCTGGAACAAATACTGTGACCAGAGTAACTTGTTGAGGGATAATTAACTGCATTGTGAGACTTCAAGACTGTGTTAATAAAATTAACCTTGGACTGGGGGTGGAGTCAGTGACTACTTGGCAGGAATTAGCCACAGAGGAGGGGCCAGGAAGATGGAGAGAGAGACATTAGAAAGGAGTAAGGAGTGACTTAGCGATTCAAGGACTTTTTTGGTTTGAGACAGGTGAAGAGATGCTCTGTTACTGGATTTCTAGCTAAAAAGGAAATTCAGCTGGCTTCCCTAATCTATTGTCACTAATCTCATAATCCTTTGGTTTTATTTTGACTCTTAAAACTTTTCTTAATAAATATATATTATCTCAAAATATACAAAATTATTATATATCTAACCTTTCTGTCATGATACCAGTGTATTCTATCTAGTACTAATTCTAAAAATAAGCCTCATCTAGCTTTCTGTATGTATTTCCCAGATGTGAGTCTGAGGCAGATAACTAGGAATTAAGTTTGTGTACCATAGATGTATTAAACAGATTGTGGTTAAGTTTTCTATCATGAACCATGACCATTTCTGGCAGGGTGACCTTTGAGGTCTCCAAGATGATGGGGCCCTTAAATGACAAATCCACTTGGATTGTGGTAATGCCTCTGAGCTGACAAACACTACATAAAAATCAGCTTTAAACTACAAATATCTCAGGACAACTTCAAAACCTTTAGCTAAGATAGTCCAGCCTCAGAGACTATTCTAGCCAGGACTTTACATAAGCTCTGCACTCATCATCACGCAAAGACTGGACAACAAATAATAAAGCTAGGTCTCACAGAAATTATTCCAGTTTTCTGGAGGTCCTCTAAAGATATTGTCACCCTTAGATAACAAGAATTAATTCTAAGAACACAATGCCCACATTCCTAAGAAGTGAGGTAGATGGCTTTTTGGCCATTTGGTAGGTTAAGGATGTTTCTTATAGCCTAGGGAAGTTAGTTGCAAGTTACTATTGATCACAGTCATAGAGAAAAACTAATTCAAGAATCTATAGAAATAATAGAATAAAGGGATAGATTATTAAATATACTTTTAAATTAAAAAGCAACTACTAGTCTCAAATATTTTCCATTGGTATAGATTTGTACATATTGGTACAAATCTAAGGTTATTTTTGTTACAACATAGTTGAAGGTATTGTACCTGTACAACTCACTTAAAATTATAATGTAAAGCTCTAGTCTTTGAAAGCTGCTATGACAAACTGTTTAGGATAATTGAGATAACAATCAAATTTATAGTAATGGTTAAGTTGTAAAGATAAAAAAATCTGTATTTAGTCTCATATATTTTAGATAAATGGGCATCCTTCAAACATCTCAGAGAGCTATAGAATATGACATTAAAATGTTTTAATAATACAAGGCCTTTCATGACAAGAGATAGGTCTGCTCCTGACAGTACCAGTCTACTTCTAAAAATAACGATGGGTATAAAAGAACTTCCAAATGGAGTTTGCTTTCAATGTGGCAAAGCTAGTCACTGTTCAAGAAACTGCCTTTGCCTCAACTGCTAACAAATTGGACAAACAGAACACACAGGAAGTCAACTGCCAAATTTTGCCAAGACAAAATAGGCCAGTCCTTTAAAATTCCTTCTTTATAGAGAAGCAAGAGAAACACTCCTCCATTGTTGGTGGGAGTGTAAGCTGGTTCAGCCACTTTGGAATGAAGTATGGCAGTTTCTCAGAAAACTGGGAATCAATCTCCCCAAGGATCAGCAATGCCACTCTTAGGCATATACCCTATAGACTCACATTCACACTCCAAAAGCATTAGCTCAACTATGTTCATAGCAGCATTATTCATAATAGCAAGAACCTGGAAACAACCTAGATGCCCCTCAACTGAAGAATGGATTAACAAGCTGTGGTACATCTACACAATGGAGTACTATTCAGCAGTAAAAAACAATGGTATTCTAAAAGTTGCAGGCAAATGGATGGATTTGGAGAATATCCTCTTGAGTGAGGTATCACAAACCCAGAAAGATAAACATGGGATGTACTCATTAGTGGACTTAAATATATATATATTTAATATATATTTATATATATATAAAAGAGAGAGATGTCATTGTGCACAAGAACTCAAGACTAGAACATAGCTAAATGACACAATGCCTCACTTTTGCATTAATGGCTTCTGGCAGAGGTGTGGATGAGGAAAGACTTGTTTTCTTTTTTTTTTCCCCTTTATTATTATTATTATTATGAACAAAGAAGTCACACTTTCTAACCTTGTATATCCTTATTCAAGGTCCCTACCCCCTCCCACCACGTCAGGTCATTCTTTCTTCTCCACAAATCCCCATCTCATCCCTGGGCAGGCTGCAGGCAGTCCCATGGTCCCACTGCCCCAATATTGCTTAGCTCAGTCTCCACTCTTAGCAGATGCAGTTTTCTTCCCCCAACCTCAAGAGTGAGTCTGGTGTTCCTCTAGGGGGAGTGGGATCCAAGGTGTCAGTCCAGGGTGTTTCTGATCCCAAGCTGTTCAGTGGTTGTGGTTTGCAGCTTGGGCATGCTTGGCTTTTTTCTTGTTTGTTTGTTTGTTTGTTTGTTTAGAGTCCACTAATGAGTGAGTACATCCCCTGCTTATCTTTCTGAGTTTATGATCTGACCACAGGGAATTTAATTATGCTCCAGTATGCAAATGAGCAGCATGAATGGGCAGTTTTGTAAATGGGAGATCAGAAGAGTGGGCATGATACTGAGAGGTTTGATGTCTGAGTTTGATGAGGTGTATGATGTAAAAACACCAAATAATATATATATGAAAAAAAAATCTAAAAAAGGAAAAAAAAAATCCTGCTTTACAGAAAAGTCTTTCAGATATTATGGGCCTGTAGACCAAGAACCGTGAGTGCTGATCCAGACAGCCAGCTATCATTTCTACAGTTTTGGAAGTTGTTAGTTCTACAATTCCTTTTCACTCTGATAATATTTAATCCTTATCAAGTCTCTGATGGAAGTTGAAAACTAGATAGTTACACCATATTTTTGTTATCAAACTCAGAAAAGAAGCTTATAAGAGAGATATAAAATTTATAAGGTTAAGAGATATAAAAGCTTAAGTTCTTCATCTAAAAAGATGTTTTAAGGTCTAAAGGAATATTTTTAGACTGACGCTACAAGTTATGATAGAAAGTAGTTTAGGTATCAAACTTCGGACTCACCAAGATAGGATAGATAATATAATCCTTTCTCTTAAATTGCCAAATACAAATGGACTGAAAATTATAAATGTAATTCTTATTTGATAATTATTCCAAGTATATATGCCTTTTGAGATACCTAGTGTACCGTTAAGGACACACAGATGAAGCAACCATGGGAAACAGACATTCCATGCCAATGTTAACTAAAAGATAACAAATACATTCACTTTGTGTCAAACAAACCAGGCTTTAAATTAAAATTGAAATCAGAGACCTAAAAAATCATTATGTAATCATAAAATTCTGATTTTTCTATGAGATAACCATTGTTTGTGTAGAGACCAAACATCACAACACATAAATATGTAAAGCAACCATTAACATGTGGAAGAAGTAGAAAAATACAATGACTACCAAGGTACTGCTATCAAAGTATTAAAATCCAGCAATCAAATGCTCCCCTTGGCTCCCCAATTAACCTGCCTATCTTAAAATTAAACACTTCATTCTAACACGAAGTTCCCCCTTTATTTTTATAAACCACCATTTGCCTATGTACTGCATTTGTCTATCCAGAGGCAGTCCTTTGTCCCTCTAGGACAAATATCTCTTCTCCCTTCTCTTGATTCCCTTCCCCATCTCTTTCTTCCTCTATGTCCTGTCTTTGTCCCTTTTCCTTGTCCCTATCCCTCTGGGGCAAATGTCCCTTATGCTAAGAACTTGGTGTGAAAACTTGGTCTTGGTATTCCTGAGCCAAGAAGTTTGCTGACACTTCAGTTGAGGAATTTGCCTTCATCAAGTTAATCTATAAGCAAGACTACAGGGCATTTTCTTGATTTTTGATTTATGTGGGAGGACCCAGCTACTGTGATGTCACCCTGGACAGGTGGTCCTGGGTTGTATAAATAAGCAAACTGAGCAAGCCAGGGGACCAAATCTACAAGCATCTCTTCCACAATATCTGTTTCAGTTCCTGTCTCTTTGCCTGCTTGAGTTCCTGCTCCAACAACCTTCCTCAGTGATGGACTGTGATGTGTAATTGTAAACCAACCAGATCGTTTCCTCCCCAAGCAGCTTTCAGTCAGTGTTTATCCCAAGAACATAAGCAAACTCAATAACTAGTTTCATTTCTGTGGCTGTGATAAAATGCACTGTTATTAAGTTGTCCAAAGCAACTTAGGAGAGAAAGTGTTTATTTTAGCTCACAATTCCAAGTTGCGGTAAAAGGCACAGGAACTACTGACAGCTGGCCATGTCACATTCATAGTGAAGAACAGGGAGAAATGCAAATAGCATGCATGGCTATTATTCCACTCACTTTCTCCTCTCTCATAAAGTTAAAACACAGAACTAAAGAACTGGAGCATTCCCAATGGGTGGTCTTCCCACACCAATTATAAACAAGCAAATGCCCCCACAGACATGTGCATAGGCCAATCTGATTTAGATAACGCCACAATGAGACTCTTCTCAGGTAATTTTAGGTTATAACAAATAGACAATTAGAAGTAACCATACTGTGATATTTTTTGCAAATTTGAGTTTATTTTATGATTATAAAACCATGGAACTACAATAAAGAACTTACAGGACAGGCATACATATCCTTCAAACCTGATTTCATTCCTCTGCCAAAACCAATACCTCCCAAAAGAGTATCTGCTGATCTTCTGGACTACAGATATTAATGTAACATCTAGAACATAGTCTAAAGGCATGTCTACCCTTTGAGAGCCCAAGTACAAGCTAAGTGTGATGTCATCAGCCTTTAATTCTAGCATACTGGAAGCTGATGCAGGAAGATTGATACAAGTTAGAAGCCAGTCTGGGTTACATAAAAGGTACCTATCTCAATGTGCTTCCCAGAGCTAAGATCACAGACTTGTGCTACTATGCCCAGCTTTGAACTAGGCTATTCTTTTGTTGTTAGCTAATTTTACATGAGGTCTATAGTCAGAAACTGTGTGGCAAAGGTCTGAGTGGCATGATCCTAGATGACTAAATTTCACCAGATGCCAATTCTGTCTTCTAAGAATACTTCCTTATGCGCCTTTTGACGTTCTGTCCATTGCTATCTTGCTTTTGAGTCTCTATCCACTGGCATTTGGATTCAGCTTCCATTTACTCCTGTAACTTTGTCTATTAAGGTCTCCCTTCCTCCTCACATGCCCTGAATGTTCTTCTGGAAGTAGAGATGAGTGTGATGCAGTGGGTAAGTGTAAGGGTCCTGGAGAAATTCCCCCAAAAAATAAAACACCTCCACGTATATAATCAGCAAGAATGTTTTTTATTCCAGCATCCTGGGATCTGCCATTCCTCATAAGGGCAGGATAGTGAAGACCAGGAGAGGGGTCTGTGGGATCCTTTTAAGCATAACTTAGTGGGGGAATGAGGTTCCTAGAACAGCTAGATCACTTTAGATATGATTGGCTTGTGCACTCTTATTAGCCAGGGTGGTCCAGGCTACAGTTTCCCTTTAGGGCAGGCTTGGATATGTTCTAGGGTTTATCCTTATCTCATTTTTACTTTGAGCTGTTGATTATGGGAGCTGGTTCAGTGGCTCAGGCTTGGTGCATCCTATCTCCCTTGGTCTGTTGTCAGGGGCACCAGTAATTAATTGTCCTTTGTTCATAGCTCTTTTCAAAACTGCTTGCTCAGTCTCAGGAAAATGAAATTGAGGCCTGATCTCTGAGAAATCACTTAGCAGCCTGTTATGGTGTCTGCTCAATTCTCTCAGTAAGAAGTATGTATATTTGAACAGTGTGCTTGTCAGCAAAGGAACACACCCGTTTAGTTACTGCAAAGAGATAAACTGAGACATCTTAGGTCAGCAAACACAACTCAGACATCAGATGATCGTGACATCTAGTTCTTTCCTCAACTGGAATCAGTTATCTCTAGATTCCTCTGAGTTTAAGCCCCAGACACAGAAGCTTAAATGATCCCTAATGATGTTCTACTATACTCAGAGAGATTGCCTCCAGAAACTGATAAGAATGATGTAGAGACTCAAAACCAAAAATTAGGTGAGAGATTCCAAGTTAGAGGTCCCTCCCCTTGGAGTTCCTTGGAGTTTCCCATAGAAATTGGAAGAAGAAGTTGTGGGAGCCAGAGGGGTCCAGGACACTGGGAGAATACAGCCCAGAGAATCAACTAAGTAGGGCTTACGGAGCTCAGAAAGACTGAAACAGCAAGACAGTCATAGAGCCTGTATGAGTCTGTGCTAGGTCCATAGCACATGCTTTATGGTTGTTGGCTTAGTGTTTGAGGGAACAGTGGGAGTTGGGGCATCTCTGGCTCTTAGGCCTGCTTTTGGGTCCCCTTTCCTCCTACAGAATTGCCTTGTCCAGTTTTGATGAAAAAGCTTGTTCCTGATGTTATTTTATGTGTTGGGTTGATGTTCCTGGGAGGCCTGCTTTTTTCTGGGGAAGGGAACTTGGAGGGGGATCTTGGGGAGAAAGGGGGGGATGAGATGAGCGCAGAAAGGGGAAACTGAGGTCAGGTGTATTGTGTGAGGAAAGAAAAAAATTTAAAATAAAAAAATTAGAATTCTCTTTATGCATCCGAAATCTAAGAATTTAGAAACCTGACATAAGGAGGCAAATATCCACTGAGAGAGAAACCAGGTAAAATGCCTGATAAGAGTGAGACTAGTTCTAATGGCTCTCCTAACTTATAATTAAGGAAAATAGAGAAGAGTCAGGAGTCGAGGGCACTCATTATGATGACTGCTTAGAGATGGAATGCAAAACAAACAGGTTAGCCTTGCTTCCGCACCCACTAGAAAAGCACAAACATCCGCCTCCACAAAATACACACACACACACTCAGAGAGACACACAAACACAAACTCACATACATACACACACTCACAGTGAGTCAAAGAAAACAAAACCTACACAAGGGAGATGATTTCACTAAAAACAAATAGAAAAAAAAGGTTAAAAAAATAGGAAAGTATAAAATCCATCAATATTAAAAGGAGAAAGGGACAGTCATTATAAATGTCTTTGAAAATTCAAGCAAAACTAAGTGACAATATTTAAATTAATGAATGAGTTCATCCACTAAAAGAGCACTAGAGGATTTATAGTAAGTACCATGTAAATATCTGCTGTTTCGTAGCAATCAATGGAAAATGGAGAATTTTTTAAGCCTTTTTACAAAATCTCAGTGGCAAATCTTAAAACAAACAGAAACAAAAAATAGAACATTATGATGGACTTAATGAAAACACAACAAAGGAGCAATAATTCATGTTTAAAGCTAGGAAGTTTATTCTAAACTGTCAATTCTCTCTAGATTGTTCTATCAAGTCATGAATCCTAATGGTCCTTTTTCAGGAGATTCACATATTCTAAAATTAATCTGTCCTCCTCGCTGAATCCCAAACATTCTGTTCAAAGAAAAAAGAAAAAAAAATGTGCTAGAAAGGGAAAGAGAAAGCAGGGACGCCCACAATGGATTAATAAATGTGTATTAATTGAGTATATGCTGACAATTCAAGTCCTTTAGGCATACAGTTAGACAGGGAATTTTTCTGAGGCAATCACCCAGTTAAAGAACTAGGAAAATGCTAACATTGCCCCTTATGCTTCAAGTGAGGAATATGAACCGCTGCAGCACACAAGGCTCAGAAGTAGCCAGAGCTTAGGGGAACCTAGAAAAAATAGGACATGCAAAGCTTCTCTGAAGTTGAGAAATGTCTCTGGAAGTAGGAAGCAGAAACAGTACGTGCTTAGAGAATCTTGAGTAAATGGGAACTGGTCCTTGAAGTATAACCCAGGATAGCATATCCACAAAAAAGAGCAACAGAAAACGCCTCTGAAGGAAGAAGACTGATAAGTCCAAGGAAATAGAAAATAGAAGAGTAGAAGTATCAATAGAGATAGTGCTATAAGGTAGATTCCTAAGTGAGCAAGTGCTTATTGTTTATGAGTTAGTAATGAAATATAATCAACTCTTTATATGAACAGCATTTATTATCCAACTATGTGAGGGGGGAGAGTGTTTGATTAGATGTCAGAAGGTCTTGGATTCTCTTCCTAGATCCATTATTGGCCAGCCTTGGAATTCAAATTACTTAGCAGCTGATTTTTGTATGTGAAAATTGAAGAGGAGGGAGGCCTCTGTGTGAAGGTAGATTAACTAATGATCTCATTCAAGTCTCAGCCTTAAATTCAACTTTACAAACCAAAGCAAAACAACTGCTTGGGCTCACTCTCCCAGCGTTGGAAGAATGGCCTCAGATAAAGACTGGAATACACTTCACTTGGCTGCATTCCCCTTTTAATTTCTCAACCCGAGTTTCATTACCCAAGAAATCCACAGGGTGGCAATAACACTGAATAAAAATAAAATCCAGAGTACAATTCTCAAAACTGTGCTCTTCAGAAGCTAATGTTTACAGCTCTCCCTTCCCTGTTTTTATGAAGTCACCAGG
The DNA here is from genome assembly GCA_004025045.1 of Sigmodon hispidus. Lineage (NCBI taxonomy): Eukaryota > Metazoa > Chordata > Mammalia > Rodentia > Cricetidae > Sigmodon > Sigmodon hispidus. The sequence goes on along the minus strand of PVIH01006245.1, from coordinate 8,922 downwards.
CTGCTGGCGCCAGGAGAACAAAGACCACACACAAGGCCTGAGAGTGGGAGAGATAACTCCAGGCAGGGAAGGAAGGCTGAGCTATGACCAGGCCCTTTGGCACACAAAGCAGGCTTTACGGTTTTCATACTGATTTGAGAGAAAGATAATGTGACAAGGGAGAGGAAAGAGAAGCTACTAAAATATCAAGTTATTGAAAGGCACAGAGGTAGCAAGCAATGGAGGGAGAATTCCATCCTTGGTCAAACATCTAGGCTCTTCACCTTCCAGCAAGTTGACACCTTTGAAGAGAACTGGTTGACTAACTCAAAGTGGCCTTCCTTCCTAACCATCTTCTTTGGTACATGATATTTTTGGATGGTGATATTTTTACTACTTTCTGTTTTTGTTCTTTTTTTTAATAAGGGAATGGAAGCTTCATCACATTGACTTCTTTTTAGCACAAGCAAATACAAATCACTTCCTAGTCACTCACTAATGAATAATGATTTCACAGCCTTTGCAACATCAGCCTCAGGTTTTATATCAGAGCCACTCTCATTTCTTTCCTACCACTTAAACAGCACATGAGCAGCTGAGAGTGTACAGGTTGAGATCTCTGTGTTCAGTCCTTAGCAGCATGAAATAAAAGCAGAGACTTTCTTTTGCATTGCCTCTTGTCTTATTGGAGGAATGTGGAGTTAAACAGCAGCATTTCTCAGAAATTGAGCTAAAAGGGGAAGGAGATGGCATTTAAAGTAACTATGGAGTGTTTCAAAGAAAAGAGAAGAAGCCTCTTTGACACAAAAGACTGAAATTTAAAAATCAGAAAACTACTCATAGTTATGATAATTTTTCATACAGGTTGTAATGGTCATTTGAACTATCAACTGTCACCGGAGAAGAGAAGGATGGTCTAGATGAAGTGGACCTGTGGCCAGTCCTTAGGGAACTGTCCTGGTTATGTTAATTGATGTGAGAAGACCAAGTTTAAAAGCAAGTGACACCATCCTCTGGGGCTGGGCTCTGAACTGTTTAGAAGAAGAAAAAGGGAGCTGAGTAGGAAGTCTAAAAAGTATTCATTCCTCTCTGCTTTTGTCTATGGATGTGCCTAGCTCCTTTAAAACTCAGGCCACTGTAAATTCCTTGCCATGATAGACTGTAACCTGCAACTGTGAACAGAAAAAAAAAAAATTCCTTTCTTTCCTTCACTTCCTTTTATTAGGATGTTATATCACAGCAACAAAGATGAAAATGGAACTCAGACTGAGCATCTACAATTGAATAATATTACACTTATTATTAAGAGTCCTGGAACTCTGAAGGATGAAACAGGAGAATCTCAGTGAGTTCAACATTAGCCTGGACTGCAGAGTGAAACCCTATTCCCCACACCAACAACGATAAGGACAAAAATCCTGAAATGTGAAATGTTCCAAAGTCAAAACTTTTTGAGTACCAACATGATTCCATGAGTGGAATATTCCACACCTGACCTCATATGATGAGTCATACTCAAAACATAGATGTAATAAAAATATACTATATAATTACCTCCAGGCAGTGTGAAAGGTGTGTATGAAACAGTAATGAATTTCGTGTTTAGACCTGGATTTCTTTCCTACTGGGCTTCTTGTTAAGTACATCTAAATATTCCATAAAAAAATTAAAGACCTGAAATACTTCTAATCTCAAGCATTAGAATAAGAGTTCTCAACCCATATTTTGTTCCTCTGTGTTCTCATCTCCATGCCTTTTTGGTATGCCCAAAGTATTGCTTCTTTCTGAGACTGACGCTTTTCTCTGTTATACATCTTTAACTCTAGTGACTACAAGAGACAGACTCATGTCTTTGAATCCTTACCCACAGTCTCTAAGAAAGAAATTTTATTTGGCCTGACTACAGCTGTAGTATAATTAAACATGAACAAGAGTAGTGATAATCAACAAAGGATATTCTGAGAAACAAACACTCTAAGAAAACGTTGGGCTAGATAAAAAGGGAGAGGTAAGGAAAAATATTTATGGAGTTGGGGAAATGGTTTAGTCAGTGGTAACATGCTTTTTATGCAAACTTGGGGACATGATTTTGACCTCCAGCATCCACATAAAAAGACCAGTATGTTAGTGTACTTAACACTGATAAGGAAGAAACAGGAGAATCCCTAGAGTTTGTGGACTAGCCAGTCTAGCTGAAGCAGTAAATTCAAGGCCCAATGAGAAACATTAAGATAGATGAAAACATGCAACATAGACCGCTGGCCTCTACACACATGCATATACATATGCATGTATATATACAAACAAATATGAGCACATAAACATAAATACATTAGTTACAGATTTGAGCTCAGGATGTAACTCAATGGTAGAGCACTTGCCTAGTATGTTAGGCACTCTGGGTGCCATTCCTGCTACAGAGAAATAAGAAGATGAATGAATAAATGGATGAGTAAATAAATACATAAGCTTATTTCCCAGATAATCAAGGTAGAATTCTAAGTTATTTGACATACTTATGAATATCACTGTTACCACAGTGGTAACATTATAAAACTTGCAAAAGTATTAAATAAGCTACAGATTTTGACAGTTTCTCACGGTATTTGAAGTTAGATAAAAATTAGAAAACTCTGAATTTATATGAATAGTATTTATACCTCACTTGCTCATTTTAGCATTAACTAGTTGTATTTATTTGATATGGATTGTTAATGGGACCAAATATACAGGAGAATCACAGGAGATTATTTTAAAGCCTCAATTAATGGCTCACCAGTTAAGAGCACTGTCTGCTCTCCCACAGGATCCAGTTCAATTCTCAGCAACCTTGTGAGACTCACAGCCTATATAATAACTGCAATCCTAAGGAATCTGATACCCTCTTCTGGCTTCCTTTGACACTGTATGTACATGGTACATAGACACATGTAAGCAAAACATCCATATGCATAAAATAAAATGGAAAGAAACAATTGAAAAGTTTAAAATAGTCCCAGGATTACCCAAATGTGACATAGACATAGTGAGCACATGCCCCTAGAAAAATAACACAACCAGACTTGCCACAAACCTTCAATTTGTGTTTTGTTCCTAAATGCTATCTCAGAAAAGCACATTAAAGTGAGATACATTTAGACAAGCTAAATTAAAAATATGTACTCAGATTGTTACAGTTTTGTGAAGGAGAGCAGTATAATGACACAATTACAGAGTGTTGTCAGGATATTCAGGGTTGACTAAGATCCTCATTTACTAAGAATAGAATCCAAAGACTTCCAAAACTCTCTGAGGCTGTCTAGTTGTACACTGGTTTTCATAATGTCCTCAATGGCTTTCAAAAAGTGATGCTATGTAGGCTGGAGCAATGGTTCAGTAGTTAAGAGTGCTTGCTGCTCTTCCAGACGGCCCAGGTTCAATTCCCAGCAAGCACATGGGGTTACAACTCTATGTAACTTCTCCCAAAATGTTTTCTTCTTGCCTGCATGGACACTGGGCCCACACTCATGACACATATATATAAATGCAGACAAAATATCCATAAACATTTTTAAAAGAAAAAAATAAGTTAATGTTATGCATAGTGTCAGTTAACGCATATCAAAATGTGCAGAATGTAGCGGATATTCAATAGCAATAGCATCACAGTCATCATGATCCCATTTTACAAACAGGACAACTGAATTATAAGACTATAATTGCACAGATAAAAACTCAAAGTCAACACCTGCTCTGAAGCTAACTACTTGGCTTTCTGTAGATGTAAGCTTTCTTCCCCAATCTTCTCCATCTCAAGTGTGCTTGCTCTAACTTTGGCCCTGGGGAGTCTCACTGAAGAATGACTTTCTCCCTGGCCAACATTCTGAGTCTAGCCCAGACCACTTCTTACTCTAAGTAACACCTGCCTCATTTCTTTTTCAGGTGCTGGGGACCCAGCTCATTGCCTGTGCATTTGAGGCATATGCTTTACTACTAAGCATGTCTCTAGCCCTTGAGTCTTATTTTATCTTAGTGTAATTTAAATTGATTTCAAAGCAGACTTCCTTGATGTTAACTATGTAGCCCAGGCAGACTTTGGACTCATGATTCTCCTACTTGAACCTTTTAAATAGCTGAGATTGGTGATCGGAGCCACCAAATCTAACAAGTTCACTATTTTGACATGTAACTTTATCAGAGCCTTGTTGGATCTCGTGAAAAAGTGAATGGGAAGAAAAGATTTATTTTGGCTAACTTAATCTAATCTATTTTCCTTTATTGTTCCAATAGTCTTTTGTATTATGGCTATTCTATCCTGGCACATAATTGGGGGAGATTTGACACTAAACTTGTATAGCATAAATGCTCATCCTCCCTAACTATTCAAGACAAGGTCTTTAGCCTACAGGACTGCCTGGTTTAAATTATATTCTTGGTGACATAAAATGGCTAATTTTGATAACATTTTTGTATTCCTTTTTATTCTACCTCCATGGGTAGACACTTGCCCAGTGACTCTTACTGTCTCTCTGTGAACATGATATCTATAAATGTGTCACTCAAACATTATGTACTTCATTATTCGGTATTCGCTTCAGACTTACCTTAGCTTTCAAATCCTCAAAATGCATTCCTAATTTTTGTTGTTGGTTTTTTGTTTTGTTTTGTTTTGTTTTTGTTGTTTGTTTTGTCTTGTGGGTTGTGTTGCTGTTGTTTTGTAGCCAGGCTATCCTGGAACTCATGACACCCCTTAGACCCTCAACTGTAGACACCTGTTACCAACAACTCATATGTTGTTCTTAAGATCATTTCCATATTAAACACCCACTTATTTGCTGGTTTCCTGCTCTGGCTTGTGATTCTTCCTGAAGAATCTGCTTTGTACCAGGCACTCAGTGCTAGCATTGACAAGACTATATGGTTTCACTGAAGACCATGAAACATATTTCCAGAAGCTCATAATCCAGTAGTATTAGAAACTCTGAAAGTCAGCAGAGGCTTCATGGATGAGGGGAAGTTTGAATGCAGTCATAAAGAAATAGTGAAAGATCTTGAGTATGCCTGAGAAAGGGTATCCAGACACATGAAATGGCCATAAAGATCACTAAAGAGACAACACAGTTACCAGTAACTACCCATCTGATCACAGAATGCTGAAAGGACCCTGTAATCCTTTATATGGCCAAGCTTGACAGCTATAGTTTATCAGACTTTTCTTTAATTGTGAATGCAGATGTACCTACCCACACCCCAAGTCCTTTTTTCCCCTTATTTTGAGGGGCTGGTGTCAGAGACTATCGCCTTCCAAGGCAAGTGTTCTACCACTACATTAAACCCAGGGTGTTCATGATTTCCTTCTTAGGAAAATCCAGGCAACTTTTACCAAACAGTAAATTTGAACAAAATATAAAATTAATTTACTAAAACAACATGCATCAGTCATTACTTTTCTTATGCTATAACAAGATGCCTCAGAGAAGAAACTAATGGAGGAGACATTTATTTAGGGCTATACTTTAGGAGACCACAACCTGCTATGAGAGGAAAGAGATGGTAGTACTGATGGCATCAGGAATGCCAGGCTGTTTGCTTACATCTGTGAAGACCAGAAAACAGAGAATGAGCAATGTTAGTCATTAGCTGGCTATCTCCCTTTTCTCTTTAATTCAGTTCAGAGCCCCTGACCCATGGAGCAGAGCTACCCACATTCAGGTCCTCCCTCTTCTATTTAACCTCTCTAGAAGTGCTCTCAGAGACACAGAGGTGTGTTTCCTTGGTGATTAGAAACCACGTCAAGCTGGTAAGGAAGAACAATCATAACACACACCAGCTGAACCAAAACAATAGGCAAGCATCAGCAATAACCTGTTTGAGCTCTCTCAGACCTACCTTTTGTGTTTCAGAATTTTCTTTCCAGCCAGCAAGATGACGTAGTTGATAAAGGTACTTGCTACCAGTCCTAACAACTTGAGTTAATTTCCCAGAACCTACACAATAAAAGAGAACTGATACCTGATAGTTGCCCTCTTACCCCTACATGACATGTCTCCATGGCACACATTCATGTAGATGTACACAAACACACATATAAACTAAATAAATTAAATTAATGATTGTAAAAGATCTTAAACAAGTTTTATGTTTCATTTAAGTCTGCTCAGTTATGGCATGCATGGCCATTTGTTTTATGGGTTTTTGTTTTGTTTTGCTTTGTTTTGTTTTGGTCAGAAAGTCCCTATACCAGGTTTTAAGAACTCTCCTCCTCTGGAATGCAGTATGGCGATTTCTCAGAAAACTGAGAATCAATCTCCCCAAGGACCCAGCAATACCACTTCTGGGTGTATACCCTAAAGATGCACAGTCACACTCCAATGGCATTAGCTCATCTATGTTTATAGCAGCATTATTTGTAACAGCAAGAACCTGGAAACAACCTAGATGCCCCTCAACTGAAGAATTGATTAACAAACTGTGGTACATCTACACAATAGATAAATATTCAGCAGTGAGAAAAAAATGATATCCTAAAATTTGTAAGCAAATGGATGGATTTGGAGACTATCCTCCTGAGTGAGGTATCACAAACTGAGAAAGATAAGCAGAGGATGTACTCACTCATTAGTGAACTCTAAACAAACAAACAAACAAACAAACAAGAAAATAGCAAAGCATGCCCAAGCTGTAAACCACAACCACTGAACATCTTGGGATCAGAAACACCTTGGACTGACTCCTTGGATCCCACTCCCCCTAGAGGAACACCTGACTTGGTCTTGAGGTTGGGGGTAGAAAACTGGATTTGCCAGCAGTGGAGGCTGAACTAAGCAATATTGCGACCGTGCCCATGTGCAGGATGGGGAGATGTGGAAAAGAGAGAATGGCCTGATGTGGTGGGAGGGGGAAGGGACCTTGAATAAGGATATACAAGGATAGAAAATGTGACTTCTTTATTCATAATAATAAAAAAAAGAAGAAGAAAAAGAAAGAACTCTCCTCAGTTTTACCTTTTACTGTGTTATGGGGCGCAGAGCTCCACTACTGCCTCAGTTCAAGACACAAATTAGTCATTATTCTGTTACTGTTATAAAGACCGGGAGCAAAAGCAACTTGGAGAGGAAAGGGTTTACTTCATCTTAGACTTGCAGGTTTCACACTTGATGATTTTTCTCCCTTAGCTGCCAAGCTCCTTCCTTCACTGTGGAAGCTAACAAGAGACAGGAAGCCTGCAGGCCATTTCCAGCTTGATCTCTTTATGTCCACTGACCACAATGCATGGTGTCTTTACCAGTGACATCTAGCCTGGCCTGGACTGACCCGGAACAAACTATACAAACTAGCCAGCTTTTCCAGTTGTTATTCCCCGGCCTCAGCATCCTGAGTACTAGGATTACAAGCTTATGCCTCAACACTGGGCCTTCTATCTAATGCTGTGCTGTACCTTGTGGCCATGTCTCTTTAGCTCCCTTAATCTGACCATATTTCATTTTAAAAATATTATTAGCATTTTTACAGAACACTTTCTACCCTTTTTTTAAAAACATTGTTCCTCATTTAGGCTTCTCCTGAGAAGATCTTATTACTGCATAGAAGTTTTGCACCGGTCAATAGAATATCACCTTGGTCCTGTGTTCTTTCCCAAGCCAATTCTTGCCATTCTACCTGGAAAGTGTGGACTTGAACTTGCAGCTGACCGTTTTACACTCACAGTCAGCTCACAGCATTTTGTTCCTAAACAAGAGCCTTTGTTTCTCTCCATTTGTTTATTTTCTATCAGCATGACTCACTGACTCATTTTTTTTCCTTTACCTCATTACCGCATTAATTAGGTAAAACAAACTTTCTCTAGTTTGTTATCTCTCATGAGTGGAATGATGGGGGAAGGCTAAAAAGGAATTATAAGTATGCACACATCACACCCAGATTTTTCTTTTTTTTCACTCAAAGAAAAAAGTAAAGAAATCATGAAAGAGAAATTTTTCTGGGCTCCAGAGTCTGAAAAGCAGGAAGCAAGAACATAGCCTTTAGCTGAGTACATTCCTCAAGCTGTTTCTCATTGAACATGTTAGCGTAGGAAAGGCAACGTCAGAGTTCCACTGATGACTCATGGCCTCCAATCTTCTTTCAATCAAGCTGGGTGAGCAAATTAGTTAGGATTAGCTCTGGAGTGTAGGCTTCAGAAAGGGTAGAAGCTAAATTTTTTGTTGCAAAATATCTTCACTTAGTATATAGAACTTGGTGAGGTCAAAAGAAAGTTTTGAGCAATACTAAAAATGAAGACAGTTCTATTTATAAGCTAAAATACTTATAAATTGTGTGGTACTTTATTTAGCTTCTTCACTATAAATAAAATGAGATCAAATCAAAGCCTGGCATGACGGCACTCTCCTGTAATCCTACTAGAAGAATAAAGTAGGAGGATCACCTCAAGCTCCAGGACAGCCTGGGCTGGCTATTCAGTTGACTTAAAAGCCAGTCTGGGATACAAAGTTCGTTCCAGGCTGGCCTAGGCAAGTGAGCAAGACCCTTTCTCAAAAGTAAACAAAACAAACAACTAGAAAAACAGTTTATATCCTGAAATGTGTCAAAGACAGGAAGCGTCTGAGAATGAAGATCTGGAGCGGTGGAAATACTGTTCCTATAGTTACTCAAATCTCTGTTAGCTCACAGGAGAGGACGTTTTTTGCCTGTTTCCTGTAGGAAGTGAGACATTCTTGGAAATCTTTCCCACTAAATAGTCCTGGAGTCTACCACCCATTGTGCTTGCCCGGGAGTGGGGGGGGTGGGGAGGGTGGAATAGGGATGGAACATCTTGGAGAGAGGCTTGAGCAAGGATACTAGAGCTTAAGGAGGAACAGGAAGTTGCTCCTCTAAACCTAGTTTTCAGTCAAGCCTCTTGATTGGCTGAAGTACTACCTTCTTTGCCCTGGCCTCTCGGCTCTCTGATCACATCCACCCATTTGAATG
>PVIH01006244.1:0-113376 GCA_004025045.1 Sigmodon hispidus | reverse complement strand
CAAGCATTATTGGGTCAATGGGACCATAGGACTGTCTGCTCCCTGCCCAGGGAAGGGATGGGGAGTTGCAGAGAAGAAAAATGTCAAGATGTGGTGGGAGGGTGAAGGGACCTTGAATAAGGCTATAGAGGGATGGAAAAAAAATTTCAGAGGGAAAGCTGAACACATAGTAAATATATGTGTAACAATCTTATTTGTATCACCACCCTTGATAAGCCATGCTTATGATTCTTATCCTCTTTATAGTTATTGTTAACTCTTCCGCATTTCAAATTCATTTTACTGTTTTTTTGTTAAATACAAAATAAAGAAGGAAAAAAAAAGAAAACCTAGTTAGTTGATATAAATTAACTCACCTGAGATTAGCCTAGTGTTAAATGAACTTTCCTAATACCAAACATTTTGTCCTTAGAATGGTGAGTTGTGTGTTATGAAGTGGATATTTCAATGAATTGCATATGGGATTAGACAAAATTTTAAAAGTCTTATTAAATATTGCAGTACAAATTTATATCTGAAAAACAATTATGCTTTATATATATAAACAGAATATATTGTTACTATAGAACTTCTTTTTGGATCACAGTCAATATTTCAGATAAAGCAAAAGAAGCTTTCAATAATTTTGTCTATTATTTCAAAAAGGAAATTGATGTCAATGAAAAATTGTTTTTAAGACTTTGGCAAAGAATTTATCCTGGTTTAAATATTTCTCTACTCAAATTTTGATAGAAACTCAGTCATCTCTTAGTATGAATAGTGAGCAAAATAGAAGATGCTGAACCCATAGGAGCTTTACTCTTACAAATGTATTAGTGCTTGTTTTAAAAGGCTGGGACTACTAGTTCTTACTCATCATCTGTTTCTCCTTTCTAATACCTTTCTTTACTTTTTACTCCGTAGCTTGCTGTATAGTTGGATGACTGGCCCCAATGTCCTCCTTGTGCTTCTTTTCTTCCCTAGATCTTTTTACTCACAGGTTTCTTCTATTTATAGCTCTGACTGTCCTTTCTCCAGCCTAGCTGTTAGCCATTCAGCTCTTTACTTCACAGAGTTAAACAAATGTAACATAAAAAAAATGCAACACAGCTTTGCATCATTAAGCAAATATTCCACAGTGTAACCAAATGTAAGACAACTTTATCTAATACTCATTATGACCTACAGATATTAAAATTTTGAGTCCCAGCAAAATTTCTTTTCCTCCACCATATGTAACAAAATGTAAGACATTCAAAGTGTAATTTTCTGCACTTCCTTATGCAAAATCAAAATACACTTTGGGAAGGCCAGATGCTAATGTATAGACTACAAACACTTCTGTTTCCTGAGGCCAATTTTATCAGGGATAAATTAAACTGAGTCTTCTGGATATGACTTGATAAATTCAGGGGGAAAAATTTAAAGCCAAGTATTATACTAGAGATGCTCTCATTAACCATCTTTTTTTTTTAATCATTTAGTTACTTAATTCATAAACAGTCAACATTGATTATGTTGTCTTTTCAGTGTACCATGTCAGTAGAGAACTTACAATGTGGGTAACACAGAGAATCAAGCACTTGAATGGCATAGAATCTTAAACTGCATTCTGAGAAGATGGGAGGAGAGAGTAGTATTTCCAATAAAGAAGGTCAAAACATACTCAGAGCTCTGAGGTTTGAATAGCATATTCAGCTCTGCAGTGTCTGAATATTATGTCATGATGTTACTGACATCACAGCCCCAGTTAAAGTGTATTTAGAAAAAAACCAAATCTTCTGACTCAGGCCACAGCAATAATAATCTGTGATGTTTAGCTACAGGTTTAACTAGGCTTAGGAAGTAGTCCTAACTAATGCATGTAGCCACAGCACCACCATGTATTGCTTCATTATCTGTACAGTTCCTTTGTCAGAGGCACAGTTTAATCCATTCTTCTAACAATCCTCTGCTCAGTTTCCTAGGTATGGGGTAGCAAGGGGCATAGACACCTTTCAAAGCATTGAATTTCCCTCTAGTCCCACTACTGAGCTTTAGTAGATCCCATAGAAGAGCACAGGTATCTCACTTTTGGCATGGGGAATTTCTGAGACACCAGAGAGGAAATAACGCCTAAATTTTACTCATAATAGAAGGCAAAAACAATATGTAGGCTCCAGAGTATACAAAAAGGAAGGTCACTATATATTCTGGATGACTGGCATACCACATGCTTTGGGAGGGGAAATACACCACTTTTATTGTTATTTATTTTGCAGCTATGTGTCTATGTGTGTACATGTGTATGTCACATCTGTGAGAAGTCACAGAAGATGGGGCACACGGTCAGGATGAGCCTATGGTGTCCACTATGCTACCTGGACCCTGCAGACAGTGATGGACCCACTTACAATCCAAGTGACTGAACTTGAGCTTGCAGAGAAGGGAGGACTAGGGCTATATGCACAGCCATTGGTCGCCTTAGCCTCTCTTTACCTTCACCCACCCACTCCACCACTGGCAAGTGAAGGGACAGTGACAGAGCAGCAAAAGGCAGGAACTTAGAGATCTTGGGCAGAGGCTGAGTGGAGCAGTCAGCCTCAGTGAAGACACACGGCACCCGTCCTGTGGAGGCTGTCTCATTCCACTGCTCTTTTGTACACCTGGCTGCCACTGACAGAGTTCTCAGCCAAGATTTCCAACGTTCTTGTTAGAGGAGATGCTTCTGGGAGTATTTCATAAAGGTTCTGTTTAAGTTGGCTCTTAGGAAACGAGAGATTCACTCAGGCCCTGACCAAAACTTCTGCTTCAGCACTTCACTAAGTTGAAAATTAGATTAGTTCTCTTTCTCTCCCACTCTCTTCAATCCCTCTCTCGCCCACTACACAATACCCTGTAAACTCAATAGTCCCAATCATTAAAGAGTTTTCTAGCTATTAACTCACACATCGAAAACACCAAATTTGTCTACATTCATTTTATTATTAAGTCTCAAGAAATATCTTACTGCATCTTCAAAAATGAACCCCTGCTCTTGGTTTCACTGACAAGTAGTCAAGAGAACTGGAGCTGCTTTAGCCTTCTCAAGTAAAACAAAGAAGTATGGAATAATCTTTTACACTGTGTGAATATATGTCATTGTGATTTGTTTAATAAAGAAACTGATTGTTCGGGCTGGAGAGATGGCTCAGCGGTTAAGAGCACCGTCTGCTCTTCCAGAGGACCCAGGTTCGATTCCCAGCACCCACATGGCAGCTAACAACTGTCTGTAGTTCCAGTTCCAGGCAAACACCAAGGCAAATAAATAAATAAATAAAATAAAGTTTTAAAAAAAAAAAAAAAAAAAAAAAGAAACTGATTGTTCAATAGCTGACCTGAATTGGGGGAGGCAGAGCCAAACTGAGAATTTTGGGAGGACGGAAGGAAGAGCTGAGGACTCACAAGCCTACTCAGAGAGAGACAAGATGGGTATGCCTTATGGAGAAAAGGTACCAAGCCACATGGCAAAGCCTAGATAAGAAATATGAGTTAACATAAATGTAAAAGTTAGCTAGTAAGAAGCCTGAGCTATTTGGCTAAGCATTTGTAACTAATATAAGCCTCAGTGTGGCTTATATTAGTTTATATTTTATTTAGGAGCTGCTGGCAGAATAGGAAAACTCTGTCTACAAATGGCATTCCAATATGAAGACTGAATTTCTATGCAAATCCTAAGAAATCTTTTTTTTTAAAGGTTCTAAACACACAAAAGCATAACCAAGCTTCTTGGTAACTGGTTTTTCTTGGGTAGATTCTGTTTGCTAACAACAAGCACAGACACAGCTTCTTTAAGAGATGTCTCAGCCTTGAATAAGGATATACAGGGATGAAAAAAAAAATTCAGAGGGAAAGATGAACACAAAGAAAATATAGGTGTAGCAATCTTATTTGTATTTCCACCCTTGATAAGCCATGCTTATCATTCTTATCCTCTGTATAGTTATTGTTAACTCTTCCACATTTTAAATTCTTTTTACTGTGTTTTTTTTTTTGATAAATACAAAATAAAGAAGGAAAAAAAAAGAAAGAAAAAGAAAAAAAAGAAAAAAAATTTTAATCTTTGGATTGTACTCTATTCTGCAATAGATCAATAAATGTTGTTTTGGTGATTAATATTAAAAAAAAAAAAAAAGAGATGTCTCAGTACCAGAGGCAAAAATGGGCGTGGCTTTTTTTAAGAGGCCCTGCTACCTAACACTTAAATGCGGTTCATGAGCATCGGTGGCATACTACTGGGTGACAACATGGACCCAAAAACTCACCAGAGTTGGGGTGGTAAACTTAGCTCCTGCTAGTCCCATGAAGCTAGGCTTTTAGGGAATCAAGCAAAGCAGAGCCAGCTGCTAAAGCAAAGGAGGTCCTAGCCATGCTGCTTAGCAGTTTAAAGTTTCATGGGGAGAAAATAGTTATGAATACACAGTAAAAATAGATTTGGATGGGGGAAAAAACCTCTAAATGAGTTACAGTGTGTTGTATGTAGTTTCTGGCCTAGACTTTTGGGCCTACCCCTGATATTTGAACCCACTTACCACTTAGCACCAAATAATCATACAAAGGCTTATGTTAATTTTATGCTGACTGACCTAGGGTCCAGACATATAACTTGCTAACCCTTTCATTTTAACTGAACCCAGGATTCTCATCTTGTTCAGCCATGTGGCTCAGTACCTTTTCTCAGAAGCATTTCAACTTCTTTCCTTTGTGTTTCCTGGCATCTCTGCCATCTCTGCTCTGTTCCTCCTGTTCTCAGAGTTTTCTTAGTCTGGTAGCCCCACCCAGACTTCTTGTCTGTCTTTGGCCAATCAGCATTTTTATTAAAACTGTAGGTGGGCCAATTATTTACAATGCAACAACATAATCCCATTACATTTCCTATACATACTTTTTTGAAACAAGAACCCCAAATGTAATATCCTTTTTTTCCCCATTATCTATAACAACTTGTAACCAACACTGCAAACAAACACAAGCATCCACAATCTATTTTGGAGGAATGTGGGCATAGTTCTCTAGGTTACTTCCTGCTGAATGAGGGTGTTGGCAAGCCCATGGGGATCCAAAGAAAAATTTTAGTATTATGGACTAGTCTTTAGTGGAGTAGTCTCTAAGGTTAAGTAATCTTAGCCAGTCTCCTAGAAGTAGTTTTGGATGCAGAGCTCAGAGGAAACTGCAACAAAGGTGCTTTGAAATGCTGAATCATCTGGGCCATCCATTTTCATTGGAGACTTTTCAGGGGGTCTTCCTTGAACAAATTTTATTTTCGTAAACCAGTAATAAATCCAAAGCCTCTCATTTTCTGTAAAAATAAAAAGAAAACTTCTTCTCCAAAGTAATATAGCTTTTGATTTCAATTTTGAAGTCAACTCATTTACAAAATATGTAGGTTGGATTATTCCAATAGCATTAACAATCAAATGTCTTTTAACAGCTTTTACTACTTCATTTTTAGTCAAAAAAAAAAACTTTAAAGACAAAACAATAACATACAATATCCAGACACTGTTTATATTTTTCATCTTTATGTGGCTTATTATTATTACTTTTTACACTATTTTTTACAGCTTCATAAACCAATGAGTTTTATTGAGGTTGCTTACAAGCGTATTGGTGAAAGATCATTTACAGGAGCAGAAATGACTCAAAGACAGCAGCATCACCAAAGTCCACACCAGCATGGGTAACAGATCATATAAGCTGGAAACCTGGAGCATACAGCACAGCCTGCAGGCAGCTCATAGGTTAGAGAATATACTTTTCAGATGGCTCAGCTAGTCTAAACCTTTTCCAGGCAGTTTCTCTATTTCTTTTTTAAGGACTATTTCTATCCTTTTTCCTTTTTCTTTTCTTCCTAAAGTTTATGTATATTTTTAAATACACTCTAAACCATTTCGAGTTTTTTTTTTTTTTGATATGTCTTTATCTCATATCTCTTATTTCTTATCTTTTACTGTTTCTGACCACACCTTTGCTTGGCTAAGGTGGCTGACTCCACCCACCTACCTTTATTTCTTTCTATTAATGACCACATCTTTAATCTGCCAGAGTGTGTCTAAGGATCAAAGACTTCACTAGAGTGGCTGGCTAGCTCTGCCCACCTCCTAGTCTATCTTCATAGGATTTAGCTTTTTAGCAGAGGTACTGCTAGGACCCACAATTACCATTCTGGGGAATTTTAGGGTCCATATAATCACCAAGTAAAACACTGCTGCTCATTAATTCCACTTAAGTATTTGGCAGTAGGGCTTCTTAAAAGACTCACAAATGTTTTGCCACTAAGGCTGAATCTGGAAGATTCTCTTTAAAAACCCATACTTCTGCTTCCCTCCAGCAAACAGACCTGACCCAAGAAAAGGCTTCTACTATGAAAAAGTAGTCTTTGACTCTGTTTCCTTTTTGTCCAACATAAACAAAAACTTTAAATCTATCATATGCAACCTGTTGCTTATACCACATTTTCTGTGAGACTTCAGGAACCAGCCTTGGTGCAACATAAATGAACCCCACCATTTTGTAATTCAAGGGCAAACACCTGTACCATGACCCCATCAAAGACATAACTTAGAAGTTGCTTTTGGCTCTGATTCTGTGCTCTAGAACCCTTTTCAATCTTTCTCAAGCTTTATGTGAGTGTATGTGACCCACATTGGGCTGCCATTTGTTAGATGTAGTTTCTAGACATTTGTGCCTAGCCCTGAGATTTGGACACACTTGCAGCCCCATTGTCACTTAGCACCAAATAATCACACAAAGGCTTATACTAATTTTATGCTGACTGTCCTAGGGCCCAGGCATATAACTTGCTAACTCTTGCTCTTAAACTAATCCATGATTCTTAGTACCACTTCTCTAGTAGTCCTCTGCACCTGCTGGCTTCTCATCATTCTGTCTCTGTGGTGTTTCTCTGACATCTCTGTGGCATCTCTGGCCAATGAGCTTTTTATTAAACCAGTAGGTGGGACAATTATTTACAATGCAACAACATAATCCCACTACAACAGTGTGTTTAGAATTATGCATAGGCTTGGAAGAGAGAAAAGAGTTATACAGCCATAGATTAAAAAATATAGTCATAAAATAATAAAGTTCTTAAAAATGGAGTGTTGTACAAGAAAAACCATATAAAGATGGAAAATACACATACTGTATGTCATTGTGTTATCTTTAAGTTTTTAACTGCTGAGGAAAGAGGGATAGCTACTAAGATACATTAGATTATGAAAGCTGCTAAATTAAATCAAACTATATTTTTTAAATATCTTAACTTCAAAATGTAGGTCAAAAATGTATTACTTTGGGTAACAGATTATGCTTTTGTACCCACAGAAAATAAAAGGCTGTGAATTTATTCAAGGTTAAAAATAACCAAGTTTGATTGAGGAAGATCCCATGAAATCCTGACTACAGACATAAATAAATAAACCTAGAATAATTACAAAACATATGAGATATACTTGCTCAAACACATAACAAGAAAAATTATCTTTGGCCGACTTAGGTACAATTCACAATCTGTATTTGTATTAATGCAGATATGTATGTTACCTTTAAAATTCTATGTATTTTCAGATCAAGAGGACCAGACATAAATGAAAACTGATAGTTTAGGTAATCCAGCAACCAGAATAATTTTAGGGCTGCTGATTGACATAATCCAGCCTCAAAGAATACTCCAGCCAAGACCTAACAATTATCACAATTTTCTCAAGATTCCTCCAAAGATTACCAGTGTCCAAAAACAACAGGAAGTTTTCTAGAAAACAACACCCACACTCCCAAAAAAATGGTTATGAACATTTATTATCATTTAAGGAGGGTTGTTTACAAGTTTTTATTAATAATGATTAGATAAAAATTAACAAAGGAATTTATGTTCATAGATATCTTTATGAAAAGAAAAAGGAACATATAAAAATGATAGGATAAAAGAGTAGATTATTGAATTTTCTATTAAACTAATAAATCAACTACTAGTCTTAAATATTCTACATTAGTATGGATTTTTTATATTAATACAAATTTAAAGTTAATTTTATTATACTGTATGCTTGTTAATATTTTTATTTGGAGTACTATGTTTATGCAGCTCATTTAAAATTGTAATTTCTAATTAAATGATAGAGATTAATAGTCATTGATAATCCTCAAGCATTCACATTAGGTATGTTTTCAAGGTCACATACATATATATTTAGATAGATGCTCTTTAAATACTTCAAAGACCTACAGTATACAGTATTTAATAGTTTTAATGATTAAAGGCTTTTCATGAGAGCAAAACACATCTGCTCCTAACAGCACCAATCTACTTCAGAAAAGATGATTGGTTTGAAAAAAACTCCATATGGGGTTTGCTTTCTTTATGGTGAATGCTAGCCATTTGGGCAAAGAAATTTCCCTTGCTTCAGTTACTGATAGTATACTGTCTAAATTAGAACAGCAGGACATAAAAGAAAGTGTCTGTTAAACTTTGCCAAGACAAGGTAAGACAATCCTAAAAAATTCCCTGTTTCTCATATGTCGGTGAGATATAGCAGGCCTGTAGGCTAAAATTGGATGATCCAGTGTCACAGAAGAACCTAGCGTGACTGTCTGGAAAGCCAGATGTCTCTGTCCTTAGGTAACATTTTATCTTTCTGGTGTCTTTGACAGAGTTAAAGACTAGATAGTCATAGTTAAATTTTCCTTAGTTATAGTAAAAGGAAAGTTAGATATAAAACTTTAGATTCACAAAGATAAAATAAATATTAAAATATTTTCTCTAAGTTTGCCAACTACAAATAGACTACTGGAATAGTAATTTTTACTTGATAACTATTTTGTTGTATATAATTTTAATTTTACTATGTTAAGTTAGATACCTTCCTTTTAAGCAGACTAAAAAAGAAAATGTGGAATATTCCTTTACACAGTATGAATATATGTCACTGTGATTGGTTTAATAAAAAAGCTGACTTGCTAATATCTAAACAGGAAATAATTAGTGAGTAGATACAAACTGAGAATGCTTTGAGGAAAAATGGCAGAGCTGGGGGCATCACCAACAGACTCAGAGAGAAGCCTGGTGTATATGCCTTACTCAGAAAAGGTACCAAGACATGATGCAAAGCATAGATAACAAATTCGAGTTAACATAAATGTAAGAGTTAACTAATATCAAGTCTGAACTATTAGCAGAGCATTTGTAATTGACACAAGCTTAATTGTGTTTGTTTGGGGGCAGTTGGCAGAACAAGAAACCTCCCCCTATAAGAAAGGAGTCAATCTTTGAAGATGCAGAGGGGAGAGGGCAGAATTACATAATGTAAGGCAAAGCAAATGATGTGCAGAACTAGGGCAGGAATTATGTGCTAAGACGGAGACACCTGCTCTCCTGGCTGGCAGGGATGACTAGTGACTAGCTAAATTTCATTTGGTTTCTCCAGTCTTCCTTTGCCCTCTAGTGCTTGCTGTGCTGAATTACAGGAAACATGTACTGCAAGAAAGCTTTACCACTGGATGGCAATCACATGAGCCCAGCCCCTAAGATCAGCAAGTGCCTGCAAAGTTGTACTGACTTTCCCAAGGTCATTCCCGCTTTGAATGCTGTCAGGCCCCTTTTTGTCAGACCACTGCTATGCTGAGCAATTCTTTTATTACTTTAAGTGTCGTTTTAGGCATTTCTTTAAGTGTTCATACCATCGCATTAGACTTCTTAAAAAACAAAAGACATAGTATGGCTATAATAGCTTCTGCAGTTTTAAAACATCATTTTGCATGAAAATAATAGAGTAGAAAAGCATCTTGAAGAGCTGGTGGCTACTGACTAAGGTAGGAGGACCGGAGGCAATTTGGAAGAGGAAAGCATGCTTGCTTTCTCTTCAGTTCCCCTTCTGCCTCTATTAGTTCAGACTGCATCCTGAGGAGCACCTCCATGCTTTCTGTTGCCTTGACAAACTTTTTTAGTACAAGTTTGTGTAGCTCTGTAATTCCAGATACAGGGTCAGTCACTTGGATAAGGTCTCAGGTTTAGCATTGCACCCAAATGGCTCGAGCTGAGGTCAGACACAAAAGCTCCACTTAACTGGAAGCTGTGTTTATCTGAGAAATGCATTTAACCATCTGAACTCTATGAAGTTGGTGTTCAAACTGTGGCAGGTGTTTTCCCTTAGCTTGTTGCTTCTCCTTAGTGTACCAGCTGTTCAAGTGCCATGCTGTGCAGCAGTGTCTCTTAAAGGAGACATATTTGCTTCCTTTTCTTTTCTTTTTCAGCTTTACCAAGCCCTATGTAGAAATTTAGGCCTCAACTTGAGTGTCATTTATAGTTGGTTTTTTTTTTTTTGTTTTTGTTTTTTTTTGACCATCAGCCATCTCCCAAATAAAGAGATGTAGACCTTAACTTAGGCTTTTCCAACTATCTCTTTTAACTTCTTTCTATTCTCCAAGGTTTGTGTAAGGGCTCTTTACCTTTTCTTCCATTCTGTATGTTCTACTTTCTTGTTTCCTCCATGTCTGTCTCTCTGGCTCCTGGCATCTCTCTTTTTCTTTTCTACAAGCTTAAATTCTTTTTTCTTTGTTTTTATTCTTAGACACAAGCGTTCTCTCTTATTTTCTCTATCTCTTCTCTTTCTTTTCCACCATCTGATCTTATTTGTTCCCCTTCTTGTGTTATTTTCTTTTTCTGGCTTTCAAGGGACTTCCTTATGTATCCATCATTGTTCTCAACTCCATGACAATGCACTTTCAGATTCTGAATTTCTGAGCTTATAGCCCTGAGTCACCACTTCCAACTCAAGGGTCCTTTCTGTATCCATAGGCATTTAATATTTCAGATGTGATAATGGGTTAGTTTTTCTTTTTATTTCCAAGTAGAATTTAAGTGGAATTATGAATATAGAAAGAATATTACTAGAACAACCTTAAACTGAAACTCTGTATTCAAGCATGCAAACATTAATCATATGTCCAGATCACTTTTATTCTGTGATTATCCAACCTAAAAAATGGCATGACAGTCATCTTGAAGAAGTAAAGGTTCCTAGGCTTCACATAAATTGCATGTATTTGGTAGTGCCAGGAAGGACGGTTTAATGTTTTGACCTTACAGTTCTTTTTCTTTCTATTACAAGCTTCCTTACACTCACTGATGACCTTTATTGATCTATGCAGATCTGTCTTATAGACTTGGCATTTGAAGGCCTTAAAGAATGAGGTAGACTACAGTCTCATGTTGCAGAAAGCATTACTTTAGTTTCAGTGTATTTTATACACAAATGTAACAATGAAAGTAATGATCCAAGAAAAATTGTTTAAGTTTGGATAAACATGATCAAAAAAAAACAAGTAAATACATGTCAGTAAACAAATATTAAATATTAACAGAGCAGCCCTTTCACAGAACTGTTTCATGACAAACCAATTTAAACATGCACTATAGACTATATCTGGTAATGCACAAAAGCAAGTCAGAAGGGCATGTGCAGGATTGAATTTAAATGTTTGTCGCAAGAGGCACAAAATATTGTCTAAGAACAATCAAGGAAACAAAATGCACCTCAGGTAAAAGGTCCTTGCTTTTTTTCCCTGGAGAAGCCTCTCTTGCAGATCCCTGAGGCATTGCTCATCATGCTTCATTCTTTTGGCTACATTTCAACATTCACTGTAAACTTTATCTATCTATCAATCTATCATTTATCTATTATCTAATCTATCTGTCATCTAAAGAAAGGCTCTAATGTACAACAGGTTAGCTTCAAAATTGCTTTGTAGTAAATGGGATCAAATGTAGGACTTTGTATACACTTTCGGGTACTGTAACAACATATGAGTACCTGTCTAGCCCATTACACTGGGCATATAACTCAAGCTAAATGCTGTCTTTGTTTCAGCAGAACTAATAATATCAGTGCCACTTGGTGATTTTCCACAACTATTCAGGTAAGAACCTGTTTGTATATGTGTTCTGGAGAACCAGACAACCTTTATCCCTTCTGGTGACTGGTTATTCTTTGTTGTGGTAGTCAGTTTAAAAAGAAGATGAAGCAGATAGAATGAGGTGACTAATATAGAGTTTACTTTCAGACTTGAACCCATCTCTACCAGCATCGTCTACTTTAGTCAAAGAAAGAAAATATATAACAATTTTATTACTATGTAAGATGAAGTTAATTCAATATTGTTGGCCATACAGAAATTAAAATACAACTCTATCATTAAATATCAGAATTCTCAAGCAGACAAACACACATGCACACACACAGGGTGGGAGGTGGAGAGAGAATACAGAAGTCAGAATCACAATGTTAAGTGTTTGATGCCTATCAAAACTCTTCTGTATTAAAAATATCAACAGTTAAACCAAAAATAAGGGCACAGTGAGGGTCCATATGGATATCATTCCACTTGACTATTTCTCAGTTCACTGAACAAAGGAGGGATTGGAATGTTTGGACTGACCTGTTTCTAGGAAATCTCTGGCTCCAGACTTTGTCCCCTCACAGCACTCTGCCCTCTCATGCCTCTCTGTCCTTGCTGTTCTGTTCTGTGAATTCCAGCCAGATGCCTTGTCCTTCCTAAAATCTGGATTCAATTCTCTCACTCAGGGAGAATTTCTGAGCAGATTTAAATTCTTCCTCCATGATCTGAATTCTGAAAACTAAGTTCAGTTAGTACGGAGTGTCCTGAACTTCCTAATGAACAATGGTGAATGATATTTTTCCCTAGATAGTGTTTCTCTTTCTGTTTTAGTCATTTAAATCATAAAGCATATTTGTCTATTACTTTCTTTTGGTCTTGTTTTATTTTAGATAGTCTTTTATTGAATTATTGACAAACTCATCATAATTGAAAGAAATACATATACATATATTCATGTCTATATCTACCTATACTTATATGTCTGAACCATGAAGGTTTTATCATCACAGTTTTCTCCTCCATAGTTCTTCATAATCATCCCCGTTGATCATATTGTTTCCCAATAGCCATCAGTAGTCTGCAAACAATGTTGCTATATTAGTTTACATTATCTCTGTTTTATATGAATGGGATTACAAAGTAGGTTTTTCTTTTATAGTACTCTTTTAAATAAAAGTTAGTATGCAAAGATTTATCCACAATGTTTGTGACTAATTCATTGTAATTTTAGTCATATTCTATTATGTGCTTTGCATCACTAACTTACTGTTGACAGAGTGCAGGCTACTTACAGTTTTGTGTGGTCAAAATTAACCTGTTGTAAATGTTAGTATATACATGTGAACATACATACACATTTCTATGTAAAAATTATTTTCTCTACATTGAAAGCTGGGAGTGTAATGTCTGAAAGCTTTTATATACAATTTGATGCACATGTTTAATGCATTGTGGTCATACTTTCTCCATGCTCTCTGTCCCCTTATCTATTTCCCTTTCTCTTGAAAATCTTTCCTATATGTATGTCTCAATGTGTGTGTGAGAGCAAGGTGGGAGGGGAGCACTGTATTTAACCAGGGTGATCACTTGCGTGAACCTGGCTGTAGAGCTATCCACTGGATTTTGGGAGACTCACTATTGCCCAAAACACTGATAACAATGACCCTCCTCCTCCCAACATTCATGGACAGTCAGCAGTAGTCCCTCAAGAAGGGCAGAATTGCATGGATCCTTTCTCATCCTGCTTAAAAGTAAGGTTCATTGTAGGTAACCAAAACGCCTATGAGATAATGATTACAACATCCATGGCATGTTCAGAAGACAATGTTTTATGACCCTTCTTCCCTCCATCCAGCTCTTAACTTTATCCCATCTGCTGTCCCCTGGATCTCGGGGTGGAGGGTGAGTGATATAGATGTTCTATTTAGAGCTAAGCACTCAATAGTTACTTACTCTCAGTACATCAAATAGACATGAGTCTTTACACTGACTGCAGTGTGTTATAAAAAGAAGCTCTTAGATGAAGACTGTTAGCAACACTTATAATACATGGGTATAAAAATAAATATCGAGAAGGTGATTTGAAATCTTGTACATTTAGTGAAACAAAAATAATAGATTCAATTGTAGAGTTATGACCTCCCTAGCCAGGGGCTATTGATCAGATTTACATTACTAGATTCTTTTTTATTTTTTAATGTGCCATAAGCTTTAAATTCAGCAATAAGCTGGGTGATTACCTCTACAACAGCTCCACTGCTATTGTGCTACTGGGCACATTATTTCCGGTGGTCAGTATTGTAACATGGAAGGTCCATCATTAGATAAAACCATGATGACTTTTTCCCACTATTGGACGTGTAGCACCATCTGGCATATGAAAGGTAACCAGAGGGAAAGAAGCTTCCAAATCAATTCCAGCCTGATTTTCTCTGCCTTACAAAGTCTATGGTGACTTTAGCAATACAGCCTTGTGATCTATGTCTGCTGGGTGATTAAGAGCGATGGCCACAGTCTATGCTATTTCGAGGGTTTCAGGAGCTTCCCAGCCAACAACTCATAGGATGCTACCCCATACCTGGCACTGGAACTTTTTGTTTGATCACTTGTGGCTTCTGTGATCAACATTATCTACATGAGCATGCCATTTCTATTTAAACAATTTAAAAGGTACGTGTGGGGATCATGGGACAACACGTAGAAGTTGGTTCTGTTTTCAGTGTCTGAATCCTAGAAATCAGACTCAGGCCTTCCTTCGGGCTTGGCAATGAGTGCCTTAACTCACTCACGCATCTCTCTGGCCTTTTTAGGGTTTTTTTCTTCTTTTAAAATTAATGTTTAGACTAGTATATTCTATTTGGTTTCTGTATAATCCTTAATTGTGGTTCCACTGCCTTTTCCCTAACTTTCCGTTCTCTTTACTACTTAAGCCTTGCTCTTGTCATTATTGTCCTACGCTTTCATTTCTCATGTGCCCTACTGTGATCCCCTCCTCAGCCATTTCCCCTCTATAGTCCCTACAAACATTCCACAATCCCGATGACATATTTCTAAAACAAATAATGAATGTTTTATTTTCTATTTACAGTTATTGCTTCATAGAATTCTGAATCCTGACTAATTGGTAAATATCATCATCTACAGATATGGTAATACACACACACACACACACACACACACACACACACACACCTGGAGCACTCGTCCTAAACTTTCAATCCAGTTCCACCCATCTGAATCTATCTACATGCCGTCAAAAGCTTCCTATTGTTATGTTGAACCAGTTTCTTCAAGATAGGGGAAATCATGGTAATAGAGTGAATTAACACAAAGAAGATTTCTCTACAAATAGATAGTACTTTCTCTGCTCTTACAAAGTTACCAAATGTAAAACTAGAGAAAAAAAGAATGATCCAATTTCAATGAGATTAAGTATTCACATGTTAAAGTATAAACTAATTTCCTGAAATATCCCGAGATGGGCTTGGTTGAAAATCTAACAAGTGTTAAAGTTCTTTGCATTTAGTCTGATTGACAAAAAGCAGTGCTGTGGATCTTCTCTAACATAGAATATTTAACAGTGCTACCCAAAGTGGAATGTAACTGAGCCTTCAATGACTAGACTATATTAGAAAAATTTTGATTAAATTAGAGGTGGTTAGTCCACTCTATCTCCATTTAAAAATCCAGTTTGAACTATTATTAAATCTATAAATAAAAAATGCCTGACAGACTATTACTGTAATTGCTATCATCACAACTATAAGGACACAGTAAGCACATGTTATAAGAGCACATTTTTGGTTTATTCTAAAGAATAAATATACATGTAATCTTCAGAAGCATGTCACTACATACTCACTATTGGTGTGTTTTCCACTCTAAAAGCATTAGAGCTTGGTATAAAGGAGCTGATAAATGAGGCAGACTAGTCTCATGCAATAGCCAACTTTATTTAGATCATCAGACAATTTATACTCAGAGTAAAGTGTGCTTGAGTGTCTCTAACCCTTGCTATAATATGCCTTAATGCCATCCATAAGGTCTCTACTGACATAATTCCTCTGATATTAATGCTGATTTAGAGATACAAATGGTAATGAAAGCCATTTGTAGTATTTTCTAAAAATCTTGAGTATGTTTTTGTACACTTGATGCACACTCAGTTCTTTCCTTTGATTGTTGCTTGACTTCCCTCAGTGATCATGGATTATAAACTTCTCATATTTACAACTTCTCCCCAGAGAGACCTAACTAGCATTGTCAAAGAGAAGAGTAATTTTAAGAGATCTAAGAGTAAAAGCAAGTTTGAGATGAATCTTTGTTTGTGTTATAATGATGCTGTGGCTCCTTTTCCATGCAACATCCTTAATAGCATGTTTTTAACTCTGTAAACATGAAATTAGTAGGGATGAAAAGGGTATTTTCAAAGATCTGGTGTGATTGCTTTGTGTTGTGTGTGCATAAACTTTCAGTTAGGTATATTCAGATGAATATTATGTTGTACAGGTATCTATCCTAACACTTTACTGTGAACATCACTACCTTTCAGACACACAGGTGCACAGGTGAGACTCATTCCACTGAGGAGAGTTTGTGCTGAAATGTATGATCATGACTGAGTCTGAGACTCCAAGATAAAGTTGGGTTATATCACATGATCCAGAAACAAATAAAAGGAAGTTTCAATCCTTTGATCTCTTTTCAAATACTAATTATTGAAATTCTCAAGGAAGGGTCATGTGAGAATTTTATTTTTGGCCTACTTTTCTGGATTTAAAATTCTCAACCCATCAAGAAACATGGGTTTTCTTTAAAATCATACATAGATGGGGCCCTGAACGGCTATTACTTCGCTGCTCCTGCACTGAGCACAGCCTACCCAGAACACAGCTGGGAAAGTAGCAGCTGGGGAACAGCTGGGTCCCTTATTACTGGGTGTAACCCCCGGAGGTAAGCTAGTTGCCTTCGGCGGGCAACACAGCCTGCACAGACCATAACTGGTGCAATAGCAGCAAGGAAGTAGAGGAGTTCCTAAAAGCACAGCTGAGAGGTCAGAAGTCAGAAGGTGAATTCAACCACACACCCGGGCCCTGAGACAGCTTCTCGGCTTCAGTGCAGAGCATAGGCCACACAGTACACAGCTGGTGTAATAGCAGTGTGTGAACAGCCAAGTCCCTGGGCACACAGCTGACAGGTGAGGTCAAGAGGTGATGATTGGCATAACACTGTGACCTCACAAGAACAGCTGACCCTCTGAGTACATAGGTAATTAAGAGCCCTCAGACCAACAACTCACTAAGAGCTGACCAAGAACTAACCAAGAGTGAATTGGGGAAACAATGGGCAGACGGCAGTGAAGGAAGACTTACAACAGTACAGGGGTCAGCAAGACCCCTGTTAGAGTTCAACAACTTCAAGAATCACAGAAAGCCTACCAATTCATGGAAACTAAACATCACTCAACTGAACCACCTCTGGCTCAAGGAAGAAATAAATCAAAGACTTCTTAGAATTCAACGAAAATGAATCCATGACAGCCAAACTTATGGGATACAATGAAAGCAGTCTTAAGGGGAAATTCATAGCACTAGATGCCTACATGAAAAGACTAGAGAAATCCCACACAAGAGAAATATTAGCACAGCAGAGGGCCCTAAAACAATTAGAAACAAACTTGCCTAGAAGTAATAGACAGCAGGAAATAATCAAACTTAGAGCTGAAATCAACACAATTGAAACAAAAAGAACAATAGAAAAAAATCAATGAATCAAAGAGTTGGTTCTTTGAGAAAGTTAACAAGATAGATAAACCTTTATCCAAACTAACCAAAAAGCAGAGAAAGAGTATCCAAATCAACAAAATCAGAAATGAAAAGGGGGACATAACAGCAGACCCCCAGGAAATCCAGAGAATTATCAGGTCATACTTTGAAAATCTATACTCCACAAGAAATGGAAAACCTAGAAGAAATGGACAGCTTTCTGGACAGGTACCATTCACCAAAATTAAATCAAGACCAGATTAAAGACCTAAAGAGTCCTATAACAACAAAGGAAATTGAAGTTGTCATTAAAAGTCTCCCCTGCCCCCTCCAAAAAGCCCAGGCCCAGATGGTTTCAGTAGAGAGTTCTACTAGACTTTAAGAAGAGCTAATACCAATACTCCTCAAACTATTTCACACAGTAGAAACCGAAGGAACATTGCCAAACTCTTTTTATGAGGCCACAATAACCCTAATACCCAAGCCACTCAAACACACAACAAAGAAAGAGAATTACAGACCAATTTTTCTCATGAACATTGATGCAAAAATTCTCAACAAAATTCTGGCAAACCTATACAACAACATATAAAAAATATTATCCAC
Source organism: Sigmodon hispidus (assembly GCA_004025045.1). Taxonomy (NCBI): domain Eukaryota; kingdom Metazoa; phylum Chordata; class Mammalia; order Rodentia; family Cricetidae; genus Sigmodon; species Sigmodon hispidus. Next base: position 95,113 of record PVIH01006244.1, on the reverse strand, counting down.
CACGATCAAGTAGGCTTCATCCCAGAAATACAAGGATGGTTCAACATACAAAAAACCATAAATGTCATCCATCATATAAACAAATTGAAGGGAAAAAAACCACATGATCATTTCCTTAGATGCTGAAAAATCCTTCGACAAAATCCAACATGCCTTCATGATAAAAGTCCTGGAGAGAGCAGGAATACAGGGAAAATACCTAAATATAATAAAGGCGATTTACAAGAAGCCGACAGCCAACATCAAACTTAATGGAGAAAAACTCAAAGCAATCCCATTAAAATCAGGAACTGGACAAGGGTGTGCCCTCTCCACTTATCTATTCAACATAATTCTCAAAGTTTTAGCTAAAGCAACAACAAAACAAAAGGAGATTAAGGGGATACAAATTGGAAAGGAAGAGGTCAAAATATCTCTATTTGCAGGTGATATGATTGTATACATAAGTGATCCACAAAATTCTACCAGGGAACTTCTACAGCTGATAAACACCTTCAGCAATGTAGCAGGATACAAGATTAACTCAAAGAAATCAGTAGCCCTTCTATACACTAAAGATAAAAGGGCTGAAAAAGAAATAAGGGAAACATCACCTTTTATATTAGCTGCAAATAGCATTAAATGCTTTGGAGTAACAATAACCAAGGAATTATCAGATATGTTTGACAAAAATTTTAAGTCTCTGAAGAAAGAAATTGAAGAGGATATCAGAAAATGAAAAGATCTCCCATGTTCCTGGATAGGTAGAATCAACATAGTGAAAATGAGAATCTTACCAAAGGCAATCTACAGATTCAATGCAATTCCCATCAAAATCCCAACACAAATTTTTACAGACCTTGAAAGAACAATACTCATATTTATATGTAACAACAGGAAACCAAGGATTGCCAAAATAATTTTGCTCAATAAAAGATTTTTGGGAAGCATAATCATCTTTGACTTCAAGCTATACTATAGAGTTACAGTAATAAAAACAACCTGGGACTGGCATAAAAACAGGCTTGTGGATCAATGGAATCAAATCAATTATCCTGACCTTAACCCACACACCTATGAACACCTGATTTTGACAAGAGATCAAAAATATTCTATGTAAAAGGATAGTATCTTCAACAAATGGTGTTGGCATAACTGGGTGGTAGTAAGTAGAAAAATGCAAATAGAACCATATCTATCACTCTGCACAAAACTCAAATCCAAGTAGTCAAAGACATCAACATAAAGCAACCTACACTGAACTTGATAGAAAAGTAAGTGAGAAATACCCTCCAGTGCATTGGCACAGGTGATCACTTCCTAAATGTAACACCAGTAGCACCGACACTAAGAACAACAATCAATAAATGGGACCTCCTGAAACTGATAAGCAAGCTTCTGTGAGGCAAAGGACAAGGTCAATAAGATAAAACAGGTGGATTTGGAGATATCCTCTTGAGTGAAGTATCACAGGCCCAGAAAGACAATCATGGGATATACTCATTCATAAGTGATTTTAGACAAAAAGCAAAGAATATCCAAGTTGCAAACCACAACCCATGAATAGCATAGGATCAGAAAAAACTTAAGGAAGACATCTAGGAATCCCCTTGGGAGGAGAAAATAGAGAGAATCTTCTTAGCAAATTTGGATCATAACAGGTGGCGACCACGGAGAGGTGGAAACAAATCATGAGACAGGGAGATGGTTGAGAGGAGCAACAAAGAAAGAGAAGGAAGAGAAGGATATCTTTTTTTCTTCTTCTTCTTTATTTTGTATTTATCAAAAAAAACACAGTAAAAAGAATTTAAAATGTGGAAGAGTTAACAATAACTATACAGAGGATAAGAATCATAAGCATGGCTTATCAAGGGTGGAAATACAAATAAGATTGCTACACATATATTTTCTTTGTGTTCATCTATCCCTCTGAATTCTTTTTTCCATTCCTGTATATCCTTATTCAAGGTCTCTTCCCCCTCCCACCACATCTGGTCATTTTTCTTCTCTGCAACTCCCCATCCCCTCCCTGGGCAGGGAGCAGACAGTCCTATGGTCCCACTGACCCAATAATGCTTAGATCAGTTTCCACTTCTGTCCAAATCCAGTTCTTTCCCCCCTCCCTCAAGAGTGAGTCAGGTGTTCCTATAGTTGGACTGGGGTTTGAAGGGTCAGTCCAGGGTGTTTCTGATCCCAATGGATTAACAAACTGTGGTACATCTACACAATGGAATACTACTCAGCAGTAAGAAAAAATGATATCCTAAAATTCACAGGCAAATGGAGAAGGATATCTTAATAGAGGAAGCCAATGTGGGGTTAGAAAGAGGCCAGAAACTCACATGATGACCCTGGCTGAAACTGCAACCAATAGTGTAGGTAGTGCCTAAACAGGACTTCCCCCATAATCAGATGAATAACCTCACTAAGTGTCATTGTAGAGCCTACACCAGCAATGAATAGAGGCAGAAGCAGAAATCCATGGCTAAGCACTAGGTCCAGTTCCCAGTCAAGCTAAAGAGAGAGAGAAAGAAGGGTCTATATGAGCAAAGTGATAGGGAATATAGGGATAGGAAGGCTGTCCTGAGCTCTGGGGAACTCTCATTAATCAAACATAGCCACTGGGGAACCTCAGGAAGAGAAACTAGACCCTCCAAAGGTAGATGACTGTCAATTGTCATGGGAAGTATGTGGATCCTCGTGGAGTAGTATCAGACTATGTTCCTGTGCATGAACTGGCACCTTGGAGCCCATTTTTTACAGAGGAACACCTCACTCAGTACTAATATTGGGATGAGGGAATCGAACCTGCCTCAACTGGATATGTGAGACTGAACTGGCCAACCCTGGGACTCCTTCCCATCCTTGGGGAAGGGATGGGGGATGGGATAGGGGAGGCTAAAGGAGGACTGGGAGGGATTGGGAGGAGAGAAAGGAGGCCAAAGAGGGGGATACATGGAAGAAAACATTTTAAAATTAAAAAATAGTGCAGTGTCTTTTTTAAAAGGGCAAAGTACTTACATAGAACCTACACAAATACATACATCCTTTAATATATTTTAATCACCTGATGATTGCATATAACATCTAAAAGAATTGGAAATACTATGTGAATAGTTATTATACTACATTGTTTAGGGAGTGACAAGAAAAAGAATTTACAGTCTATTCACTTACTGGAGTAATAGCTTATGTAAAAGAGAATGATGACATAGTTTATACTGACTGTTTGTTAATGCATTAAGTGAATAAATTATAAAATGGATGGTTAATGTGAGCATATGGCTGTTTGCTAATGTGTTAAGTGAGTATATTATAAAATGGATGGTTAATGTGAGCATATCAAATACCATGCTTAGATGCAATTTTTCCCCTAAATTTATCATGTCATATTCAGAGGAATCCACCTACATCATCATCCCTGGTAGAACTGTCCTCAGAACACCAAGTAGTTGCATCCTAGTTTTCCAGTGTCTGCTCTTCTCAAAGTCTCTTTTGCATAAGGACATGCCAGAAAATTACACTTTGAATTTCTTACATATTTTTACATATGAAAGAGGAGAAAGAATCTGCTGGGACTCAAAAGTCCTATGTCTATTATGTGTCAGAACTTACAGGAAAGTTATTTACCAATCCATACTTAATTTCCTGCTATGATTTTAATGTCTTCCCCCCAAATTCATATGTTCATGGAATCTTAATTCCCAATTATAAATTGTAGTGATCCTTTCAGGTGGAACCTTCATGATATAATTAAAGTTAAAAGAAGTCCACAGGATGGGGACTCCATGATAACTACAGTATGGCTTTACCAAAACAGGAAAGTGCATGGGGCTAACATGCTTGATCTGCTATGGCATGTGATGCACTCCATGACAGAGTAAGAAGCCCCTCACCGGATGCTGAGCAGATCCTCGTGCTGTATGTTCTCTGGTCTCTTCTGTCTATTGTCTACTCTACATATCTATTGTCACAGGCTGTAAATAGTGGAAGCCTTGAAACAAACTTATATACTCAGGAATGTGTTTGAAAAAAAGCCCAGGTTTCTATGCTTTTGGTCTTGGGCTCTTTCCCCAGAAGTATCTGAGAGCCCAAATCTGGAATCTGGACTTCTCAGGTCATATTTTCAGTTTCTGAATATTGCTTTAAAAAAGAATCAGCTAGGGGAGAAATATAGGTGTGTGTGTATATGTGTGTGTGTGTGTGTGTGTGTGTGTGTGTGTGAGAGAGAGAGAGAGAGAGAGAGAGAGACAGAGAGAGACAGAGAGAGAGAGAATTGTCATTATTACTGTGCAGGGTTTTTTTTTAATCTGTTCTGAATGTTTTGCTTTTTATATAAAGTTTGATATTGATTTTCAAAAAACAATAGAAAAAAGACACCCATCAAAAGCTTTATGACATCTTGGATTGTCAACTTTAGAACAAGAGCTATATAATTTTTAGGTTTATTTTTATTTTTTATTACGTATATTTGTGCTTTTCTTCATGTGAGTAAAAGTGCCCAAAGAGGCCAAAAGAAGTGGTTGGATGACATGGTCCTGAAGTTAACAGGCAGTTGTGAGCCACCTGATGTGGGTTTTGGGAACTGAACATGAGTCATCTTCAAGAATCATATACACTTTTAACTAGTGAGCCATCTCAGTAAAATATTAAAATGTAAATTAGTTAATAACCTATTTTGTTATGATAATAAAAACAGATTAACTATCCCACTACTTGAATGTCATAGTAAAAACTACACACCATTATTGGTCATTTTAAAAATTCTTATGAAGTATGTCTGTAAACAGTGTTGAACATTCTACCATATTTAGGCCTTCAGTTATTTAAGGATAGCTACCCTAAGCACCACATAAATCATTTTCTATTTTTCAAGAGATCTACCATTTAATAAATATTTTCTAATCACTTTCATATTTATGTTCAAAGTTTAGGAAGTCTGATAGAGAAGAGCTCAGATTTGGGAAGAATAAGTGTGTTGGTTTCAAAAGTGAGATCAGAAACACAACACCAGATGCCAATAAATTCACAACACTGAATTTATTCAGGAGAGTTCCTGAGCAGGTATGAGGGAGAGAAGTGGAAGAGAAAAGAGAATGACTTTCATGTGGTGTCTCCTTTCAAGGGAACCAGTGGAAACAGATTTACATAGCCATGCCTTGTGGCGTGCCCTCCGTATGAAGCATGTTCTACCAAAATTGGGCTTACTACCTGGCTGCTACATGCCAGGAATTCTCATCTCGCCCATGCCATCAGGTTATCAGACTAGCACATTTACCACATAGCTGCTATGTGCCAGGGATCCTTACATCTCACCCTTAGGTTTATTGTAAAAAGAAAGTGGTGACTAACAGTACAATATTGTGGCCTGTTGTGTGATTAACAGCAATGACAATAGTCTATGTTATTTTGAGGGTTTCTGGGTTTCCTGACAAACACCACACTGGCACTGGAACTTTTTATTTGGTATCATTTGTAGCTTCTGATATCAGTGTTATATAAATAAGCATGGCATTTCTAGTTTAAACATTGCTGGTGAGTTCCTTTAAAGTGCTGAACCATCTACTGGCCCTTTGGGTGTTTCTTTTCTTATTTCAAATTAGCATTTAGAGTAGTAGAGTTCCATATGGTTGCTGTATAATGCTTGGCTTTGGATAATACCTCCTCTACCTTTTCCCTAACCTTCTGCCTTTTTACCACTTAAACCTTGCTATTGTCACTGCTTCTTCGTACTTTTACTTTTCATATGTTCTCAGTCACCACAATTATTCAGGACCCCCCATCTTAGCCATTGCCCCTTTATAGTTTTTACAAACATTCCATGACCAGGAATAGACACATTGTGAGCATATTCCTAAAACAACTGGTAAATTCATTCTCTCCTATTTCAAAACATTGATCCCTAGAATTCTGAGTCCTGGCTATGTGGAAAACATTACCATCTACAGATATGGTTAAGAACATATATTAACTTGGAACATATTTCCTTAGACTTTCTATGCAGTTCCACTATTTGAATCTGTACACATGCCTTCAAAACTCACCCATATACTGTTATTATTAACTTTAATATTTTCTTTTTTTAATTTTATTATTTTCTTTTTTATTATTATTATATTCTTATTCAAGGTCCTTTCCCCCTCCCAACACTTCAGGTCAGTCTCTCTTCTCCACAACTCCTCCCCCCCACCCCCCGGGTAGGCGGTAGGTGGTCCCAAGGTCCCACTGTCCCAATATTGCTTAGTTCAGTCTCCACTCCTAGCAGATCCAGTTTTCTCCACCCTCCCTCAAGACTGAGTCAGGTGTTCCTCTAGGGGGAGTGGGATCCAAGGAATCAGTCCAAGATGTTTCTGATCCCAAGCTGTTTAGTGGTTGTGAATTGCAGCTTGGGCATGCTTTGCTTTTTTCTTGTTTGTTTGTTTGTTTAGAGTCCACTAATGAGTGAGTACATCTCCTGCTTATCTTTCTGGGTTTGTGATACCTCGCTCAGGAGGATATTCTCCAAATCCATCCATTTGCCTGCGAATTTTAGGATATCATTTTTCCTTACTGCTGAGTAGTACTCCATTGTGTAGATGTACCACAGTTTGTTAATCCATTCTCCAGTTGAGGGGCATCTAGGTTGTTTCCAGGTTCTTGCTATTACAAATAACACTGCTATGAACATAGTTGAGCTAATGTCTTTGGAGTGTGACTGTGCATCTTTAGGGTATACACCCAGAAGTGGTATTGCTGGATCCTGGGGGAGATTGATTCTCAATTTTCTGAGAAAGTGCCATATTACATTCCAAAGTGGCTGAACAAGCTTACACTCCCACCAACAATGGAGGACTGTTCCCCTTGCTCTGTATCCTCTCCAGCATAAGCTGTCCTCTGTGTCTTTTATCTTAGCCAATCTAACAGGTGTCAGATGGTATCTCAAAGTTGTTTTGATTTGCATTTCTATGATGGCTAAAGATGATGGGCACTTTTTAGGTGCCTTTCAGCCATTCATAATTCTTCTGCTGAGAATTCCTTTTTCAGATCTGAACCCCATTTTTTGATTGGGCTATTCAAGGTTTTGGGTTCTAGATTCTTGAGTTCTTTATATATCTTAGAGATCAGTCCTCTATCACTTGTAGGGTTGGTGAAAATCTTTCCCCATTCTGTAGTCTGTTGGTTCTTTGAGAAAGTCAACAAGATAGATAAGCCTTTATCTAAACTAATCAAAAAACAGAGAGAGAGCGTTCAAATCAACAAAATCAGAAATGAAAAGGGGGACATAACAACAGACCCCCAGGAAATACAGAGAATTATCAGATCATACTTTGAAAATCTGTATTCCACAAAAATGGAAAACCTAGAAGAAATGGACAGCTTTCTGGACAGGTACCATCTACCAAAACTAAATGAAGATCAGATTAGTTACCTAAACAGGCCTATAACCCTTAAGGAAATTGAAGCTGCCATTAAAAAACTCCCCAAAAATAAAAGCCCTTGTCCAGATGGTTTCAGTGCCGAATTCTACCAGACATTCAAAGAAGAATTACTACCATTACTCCTCAAACTATTTCACACAGTAGAAACTGAAGGAATATTGCCAAATTCCTTTTATGAGGCCACAATTACCCTAATACCCAAGCCACTCAAAGATACAACAAAGAAGGAGAATTACAGACCAATTTCCCTCATGAATATTGATGCTAAAATTCTCAACAAAATTTTAGCAAACCATATACAACAATGTATAAAAAATATCATCCACCATGACCAAGTAGGCTTCATCCCAGAAATGTAGGGCTGGTTTAACCTATGAAAAACCATAAACGTTATCCATCATATAAACAAATTAAAGGAACAAAACCACATGATCATATCCTTAGATGCTGAAAAAGCCTTTGACCAAATCCAACACTCCTTTATGATTAAAGCCCTGGAGAGATCAGGAATACAGGGAGAATACCTAAATATAATTAAGGTGATTTACAAGAAGCTGACAGCCAGTATCAAACTTAATGGAGAAAAACTCAAAGCAATCCCACTAAAATCAGGAACTAGACAAGGATGTCCTCTCTCCCCTTATCTATTCAATACAGTTCTCGAAGTTTTAGCTAAAGCAATAAGAGAACGAAAGGATATTAAGGGGATACAAATTGGAAAAGAAGAAGTGAAGCTATCTCTATTTGCAGATGATATGATTGTATACATAAGTGACCCACAAAATTCTTCCAAGGAACTGCTATGGCTGATAAACACATTCAGCAATGTAGCAGGATACAAGATTAACTCAAAGAAATCAGTAGCCCTTCTATACAATAAAGATAGAAGAGCTGAAAAAGAAATAAGGGAAACATTACGCTTCATAATAGCAGCAAATAATATTAAATACCTTGGAGTAACTATAACCAAAGAAGTAACAGACCTATTTGACAAAAATTTTAAATCATTGAAGAAAGAAATTGAAGAGGATATCAGAAAATGGAAAGCTCTCCCATGTTCCTGGATTGGTAGGATCAACATAGTAAAAATGGCAATTCTACCAAAAGCAAATAGTTGGTTAAATAGAGATTTATCAAATATTAAATTTTCTTATCCCTTCGATACTCTAAGACAGTTCTTTAATTACTGTAGAGTGTACTGTGGTAGTTGACCTCTCACAGTCCCAGTTACTCTACCAGGTGTCTGTAACTTTCATAGTGATCTGTTGGACCATCTTTCTCTTTTGCAATAGCTCATCCTGGAATCTGTCTGTTTGTCACGCATGGGGGAATGAATAGCATAATGGAGGCCATCCAGAATGGAGTACCCATCGTGGGGATTCCATTTTCTGCAGACCAACCTAAAAACATGGCCCTAGTAGAAGCAAAGAAAAATGGTGTTTCTGTTCAGCTAGAGACACTCAAGGCAGAGACCTTTGCACTTCCACTGAAAGAAGTCATAGAAGACAAGAGGTATGCAGCTCTCTGGGGTTGGGGTCCCCTAGACAGAATGCAGCCTAACACTACGGAGTCTATGTAGTCTGTATGTCAATGAAACCAGAATTTGGGGAGATGTGTGATAATACATGTGTGATACTTGAATGTTCTGTTTTTCCTTTGCTTTTAATCCCAATTTTAGGTGAGGGGTGAAATATGCTTTCACTTGAGGTAGTGTGATGATATCTTATACACACCATTTTAATGACCTCTTATAATTGGACCTATACTAGCATTCGATTTGAAGCAGAAGAGAAAGAACATCTGCATATTCTTTATTTGGTGGCTCTGCCTGACTCATATACCTTTAGAAAACTCTTTGTTACTATTCTATTGCTGTGAAGAGGTTTCATAACCAAAGCTATGTATAAGATAAAGCATTTACTTGGGCTTTGTTCACAGTTTCAGAGGGTCAGTCCATGATCACCATGCTGGTGAGTGTGGCTGCAGCCACGGCCCTGGAGTAGTTTCTGAGAGCTTATATCTTTATCTGCTGACAGGAGGCAGAAAAATCAAGACTGAGCCTTGTGTGGGCTTTTAGACTCCTGCCCCAGTGACAAACCTCCTCCAAAAAAGTCTCACTTCCTAAACCTTTTTAAACAGTCTTGCAACTGAGGAACAAACATTCAAATATATGGGGCTATGGGAGCCATTGTCACTTAAACCACAGGGACATTTTTTTGTTCTTATTGTGTCTCATCTCCCCTCCTCAGTGCCTCTGCGCTGATATCCCAGGATTATCTCTCCAACTTTGTCCTAGGACAACATAACCTTGGCTGTTATTTCCATGGCCTTGAGCTCACTCATCATATACTACTTTCTCTTTGACACTTTGAAAACCTTGCAATATCTCCATCATGTGTGTGGTTATTGTCTATCCCACACTAGCACATAAAAAGTGAGAACCATGAAGAAACAGTGCTTGTCAGTTTCCACTTGGTTGCTAGGGCCCAGGACAGGCCGGGTTATAGAGGAAGTTTTCATGGAGACAAGAGTAGATGGGCCCCATACCTCTAGCCCATTCAGCAAAAAGATTTTACAACGAAACAGAACTAAATACTTAGGTTTCAATGTACTAATTACTAAATAAGATACAAATCCTGTTATCTATGTTCAAATATATTTACAGTGAACACGCCTTCAGTACCAAATGTGCAATTCTTACAGACATAGTCATTTAAAAAACCTCCCTTCGAGGATTAATTTTGATCCTTCTGTACAAGGTTTTCTTTTTAGATTTTTATTCAGTCTTTACTTGGGATCAAGGAAGACAGTGTCAAATGTATGCCAACAACTTTGTTTGAATAAGAACTATAAGTATGCACAAGAAAAAGTGTGTCTGTGTGTGTGTTTGTGTGTGTGTGTATGTTATAAAGTCCCAATTACTGGCATAGCACATTGGTAACACATTCTCTCTGTGTCTGCCCACAGGTACAAGTCTGCAGCAATGGCTGCCAGGACCATCATGCACTCCCATCCCCTGACATCTTTCCAGCATCTGGTGGGCTGGATGGACCACATCCTACAAACAGGGGAAGGAACACATCTAAAACCCCATGGCTTTCAACAGCCCTGGCATGTGCATAACCTGCTAGATGTCCTGTTGTTCCTGTTGGCGCTCACTCTGGGCATCTTGTGGCTGTTGAGGAAAGTGCTGGGCTTGTTGCTCAGATGTCTGGGTGTGGCTAGGAAGGAAAAGGAGGCATAATGTTGTTTGACCTGGGGAGGATATTGAGAACCCTGGCTCTTTAATGGCTTAAGTTTGATGTTGGCTGTTGGCTTATTGTAAATCGCCTTTAATATAATTAGATATTTTCCCTGTATTCCTGATCTCTCCAGGACTTTTATAATAAAGAAGTGTTTGGATTTTTGTCAAAGGCTTTTTCAGCATCTAATAATATGATCATGTGGGTTTTTTCCTTCAGTTTGTATATATGACAGATGACATTTACAGTTTTTCATATGCTGAATCATCCTTGCATTTCTGGGATGAAGCCTACTTGATCATGGTGGATGATATTTTTTATATGTTGTTGTATACAGTTTGCCAGAATTTTGTTAAGAATTTTAGCATCAATATTCATGAGGAAAATTGATCTGTAATTCTCCTTCCTTGTTGCATCTTTGAGTGCCTTGGGTATTAGTGTAATTGTAGCCTCATAAATAGAGTTTGGCAACATTCCTTCAGTTTCTACTGTGTAAAACAGTTTGAGGAGTATATGTAATAGCTTTTTTTATAATGTCTGGTAGAATCCTGCACTGAAACCATCTGGACCTGAGTTGTTTTTTTTTTTACTTTGACAATCCTGGCTTTCCTGTTATTCCAAATGAAATTGAGTATTATTGATTCAATATATGTAAATTATTGTATTGGAATTTTGATGGGAAGTGCACTGAATCTGTAGATTGCTTTTGGTAGAACTGCCATTTTTACTATGTTAGTCCTACCTATAGGCTTTTAATGATAGCTTCAATTTCCTTTAGGGTTATAGGTCTGTTTAGGTATTTAATCTGGTCTTGGTTTAATTTTGGTAAATGGTACCTGTCCAAAATGCTGTCCATTTCTTCTAGGTTCTCCATTTTTGTGGAGTATAGATTTTCAAAGCATGACCTGATAATTCTCTGGATTTCCTTGGGGTCTGTTGTTATGTCCCCCTTCTCATTTCTGATTTTGTAGATTTAGATACTCTTTCTCTCTGCATTTTGGTTAGTTTGGATAAGGGCTTATCTATCTTGTTGACTTTCTCAAAGAACCAACTCTTAGATTCATTGATTCTCTGTATTGTTCTTTTTGTTTCAATTGTATTGATTTCAGCTCTAAGTTTGATTATTTCTTGCTGTCTACTCCTTCTTGACACTGCTTCTAATATTCTAAGGCTATCAGCTACGCTATTAGTTCTCTAGTGTGGGATTTCTCTAGGTTTTTCATATATGCATCTAGTGCTTTGAATTTTCCTCTTAAGACTGCTTTCATTGTTTCCCACAACTTTGGGTATGTAGTGGATTCATTTTCATTAAATTCTAGGAAGACTTGATTTCTTTCTTAATTATTTCCTTGACGCAGAGGTGGTTCAGTTGAGTGATGTTTAGTTTCTATGAGTTGGTAGACTTTCTTTGATTTTTGATGTTGTTAAACTCTAACTTTAAGCCCTGGTGATCTGACATGATACAAGGGATTATTTCCATTTTTTGTATGTATTGATATTTGCTCTATGACAATTATGTGGTCAATTTTAGAGAAAGTTCCATATGGTGCTGAGAAATATGTACTATCCTTTGCGTTTGAGTAGAAGCTTCTGTTAATATCTTTTAAATCAGTTTGTATCATAACCTATGTTAGACACTTTATTTCTCTGTTGAGTGTCTGGTTGACCTTTCCAAGGGTGAAAGTGGGGTCTTGAAGTCTCCCATTATTAGGGTGTGAGAAATTATGTGGGGTTTGAGCTTTAGTAGTGTTTCTTTTACATAAATTGGTGCCCTTATATTTGGGGCATAAATATTCAGATTTGGAATCATCTTGGTCAATTTTTCCTGAAATGAAGCTAAAGCCTATGGCCTGTCTGCTGTCTAGGGTCTGAGCTCAGACACTTGGGTTTAACCCCAATCCCAGAGAGAAATTCTCCAGACAGGTGGCCCAGGAGCCAGAATCCACTTACCTCTGACTCCACTCTGGGCCTGGGGTCAGAGTTTCATATATCCTCTTTTAAGGCTTCTAATATTTTCATAAAGCTGTTTTTAAGGTCATTTCCTTCTGTTCCCTCTTTATTGTTATGTTCAGGTTTCAAAGCTATAGAACTTGCTTCTTCTGGTGGTGTCTTGTTGACCTTTGTATTGTTGTATGTATTCTTGCACATCTGCCCATTGTTTCCCCAATTTACTCTTGGTTAGTTCTTGGTCAGCTCTTAGTGAGTTGTAGGGCTCTTAATCAGCTATGTGTTCAGAGGTTCAGCTGATTTCCTAAGATCACAGTGTTATGATGCCTTGTCACCTCTTGACCTCTCACTTCTCAGCTGTGTGCCCAGGAGCTTGGATGTTCCCCTGCTGCTATTACACCAGCTGTGTATTGGGTGGGCTGTGCTCCACATTGAAGCTGAGAAGCCATATCAGGGCCAGGGTTCAGGTGGTGGAGGTCACCTTCTGACCTCTGATCTCTCAGCTGTGCTTTTAGGAACTCCTCTGCTTCCTTGCTGCTATTATGCCAGTCATGATCCATGCAAACCATGCTCCCTGCCGAAGCCGAGTCTCCCACCTCTGAGGCCTGTGCCCAGGACCAAGGGACTCAGCTGTTCCCCAGCTGCTTATTTCCCAGCTGTGTTCTGGGTAGGCAGGGCTCCACACCAAAGCTGTGTGGCCATTCAGGGCCCAAGTTCAGATGGAAAAAGCCACCTTCTGACCGCTGACCTCTCAGCTGTGATTTTAGGAACTCCTCTGCTTCCTTGCTGCCTGGTCTGCTCCATTCTATAGTTTCTCTTAGACAGAACAACCCCTCCCCCAACTATGTAATTTAAACCAATTTGTCTGTCAATGACAACATATGAATGAAGTAAATCATTTTTCTTGATAGAATACAAAATAATGTTTTCAGAAAATCAAAGCTTAGGGAGAAATCATTTTTATATGAATGAAATGATAGATTTATTTCCTTATTTTTGAAAAATTAAAATAAAAAAGAAAAGAAACTACAGTCTATTCACTACTGGAGTATCAGCTATATGTAAACTAGAATGAACCAGAGATTCATAAATTGATACAGACTAAACATCAATGCTGTTAATTAAGAAGATACAAAGAGATGCAATAAATATAGAATGAACAGCAAACAATGTGTGGCCATTCCTCATAAAATGTTGTTTATTTTTGAAAACAAGTATCCATGGGAAAATCCATGAACAAAGCACACCTAGCAAATCAGGTAACACCATTGCCTCCTGAAGGCGTGTGTCCTTCCTCCTGACAACCCATATTGTTGCTACAGAGGATATATTTCCCTGTCATATGAACATTGTTGTCATCTCCTCCTTTTCAGTCTCTCTTCTAAATTGCAGTACTTAGACATGTTTTATTCCATTTGCCTTTAGATTGTGAAAAATACAAAAGATAAGAAACAGCAATTCTCAGATTAAAGAGAGAATAAGATGTTGCATACCTGAGATACATGGGAAAATATTTCTAAAGCTATCAGAAGCAGAGTAAATTTCCTGGGAGTACCAGGAAATACAACCTGTGGCCTTTCCACAGTCACCAAGCATCTTGAAGTGTCCCCTTCAATCAAGCACCTGCTTGTCTCTCCAACACAGAATACTGCTTCTCTGAATCCTTTTATGTATGTGGAGTCACATGTGCACACATTTGTCTGTCAGATCAGAATCAATAACAAACTTCTATATGAAAATTAATGATCAACATAATAAAAATGGCAATTTTACCAAAAACAGTCTACAAATTTAATGCAATCCCCATCAAAATTCCAACACAATTTTTACAAACTTTGAAAGAACAATACTCAACTTCATATGAAATATAATACACCTCCCTCTAGATTGTTTTATCTTTGTCAGATATTAAATGGCTGAATTTTCATGTCCTACTCTTTGGCTTGTTTCTTTGCTTTTGTTCAATTGGTCTGTGTCTTAGCATTTCTATTGTTGTGATAAAGTACGATGCCCAAAAGCAAACTAGGGGGAAAAGAGTTTATTTTGCTTAGACCTCCACATCCATAGACAGGACAGGAACTTAAACAGAGCAAGTGTTGTTCCAATATCACGACCCCTGCTCCCAACCACACAGAGCCACATATTCCATACTAATACATTGAAGTTTATTGATTACAAGCCTAGGCTTGGACCAAATCTCAGCAGTTTGATGCATACCTGAACTTCAAAAACAGACACAGGCTCAGAGTAAAGGGGTGGGAAAGACTTTCCAATCAAGTTGTCCTAAGAAACAAGCTGGTGTAGCCATCCTAATATCTAACAAAATAGACTTTAAACTAAAATTAATCAAAAGATAGTAGAAGAGGCATTACTTATTCATCTCAGAAAAAAATCTAACAAAATGAAGTCTCAATTCTGAACCTTCATGCCCCCAACACAAGGGCACTTATATACGTTAAAAAATATTAACACCTAAATCTCATATCAAATCCTCATATTAATAGTGGAATTTCAATACCCTACCTGACCAATAGATAGTTCTACCAGACAGAAACTTAACAGAGAAATAAGAAATCTATCAGTTGTTATGACTCAAATGGTCTTAATAGATATATACAAAACTTCCCCCCTCCAAACACAAAGGAATATTTGTAGCACCCTGTGGAATTTTCTCTAAAACTTACCACATACTTGGTCATAAAGAAGATATCAATAGATACAAAAAAATGGGAATGACTCCGTGCATCCTATCAGACCACCATGGACTAAAGCAAGAATTTAACAACAAAAATCACAGAAAGCCTAAAAAATCATGAAAGCTGAACATCTCTCAATTGAACCACCTCTGGGCCAAGGAAAAAATTAAGAAAGAAATCAAAGATTTCCTAGAATTCAGTAAAAATGAATTCGCAACATACCCAAACTTATTGGACACAATGAAAGCAGTGCTAAGAGGAAAATTCATAGCACTAGATGCCTATATAAAAAAAACTAGAGAAATCTTACACAAGAGACTTTAAAAAGCACAGGTAAAGGCTTTAGAACAATTAGAAGCAAACTCACCAAGAAAGAGTAGATGGCAGGAAATAATCAAACTCAGGGCTGAAATCAATAAAATTGAAAGAAAAAGTACAATACAAAGAATCAATGAATCAAAAAGATGATTCTTTGAGAATATTAACAAGATAAACAAACGTTTATCTGAACTAACCAAAAGACAGAGAGAGTATCCAATTTAACAGAATCAGAAATGAAAAGAGGGACATAACAACAGACACCCAGGAAATCCAGAGAGTCATTAGGTCATACTTTGAAAATCTAAACTCCACTTATTAGAAAACCTAAAAGAAATGGATAGCTTTCTAGACAGATACCACTTACCAAAATTAAATCAATATTATATAAATGACCTAAATTGACCTATAACCCCCAAGGAATTGAAGCTGTTATTAAAATTCTCCCAAGCACAAAAAGCCCAGGGCCAGATAGATTCAGTGGGAATTCTACCAGATAGTCAAAGAATTAATACCAATACTCTACAAACTGTTCCATACAGTAGAAACCAAAGAAACATTGCCAAACTCTTTTTAAGGGGATACAATCACCCTGATACCCAAGCCACTAAAAGATGAAACAAAGAAAATTACAGATGAATCTCCCTTATGAACCTTGATTGATGCAAAAATACTCAGTAAAATGCTGGCAAACCAAATTCAATAGGATATCAAAAAAATCATCTACCATGATCAAGTAGGCTTTATACCAAAGATGTTGGGATGTTCAACATACAAAAAACTGTCAATGTCATCCATCATATTAACAACATGAATGCAAAAAATCGCATGATAATCTTAGATGCTGAAAAAGCCTTTGACAAAAATCCAACACTCCTTCATGATAAAAGTCATGGAGAGATCAGAGATACATAGAAAACACTTAAACATAATAAAGGCAATATACAGCAAGCCGACAGCCAACATCAAACTAAGTGGACAGAAACTCAAAGCAATTCCACTAAAATCAGAAACAAGAAAAGGCTGTCCTCTCTCTCATTATCTATTCAATATAGTTCTTTAAGTTTTAGCTAAAGCAATAGAGAACAAAAGGAGAATAAGTGGATACATATTGGAAAGGAAGAATTCAAACTATCTCTATTGCAGATGATATAATAGCATAAATAAGTGACCCCAAAAATTCTACCAGGGAAGTCCTACAGCTGACAAACATCTTCAGGAATGTAGCAATATATAAGACTAACTAAAAAAATCAATAGCCCTTCTATACACAAATAATAAAAAGAAATCAGGAAAACATTACCCTTTACAATAGCTGCAAATAGCATTCAATATCTTGGTGTAACTTTGACCAAAAAAGTGAAAGTCCTGTATGACAAAAAACTTTAAGTCATTGAAAAAAGAAATTAAAGAAGATATCAGAAAATCCCAGATAGGTAGGATCAACATAGTAAAAAGGCAATCTTACCAAAAGCAATCTACAAATTCAATACAATCCCCATCAAAATCCCAGCACAATTTTTTACAGACTTTGAAATAACAATACTTAACAACAACAACAACAAAAAAAAAACCCAAGATTGCCAAAAACAATCCTGTTAAATAATAGAACTTCAGGGGGCATCATCATCCTTGACTTCAAGCTATACTATAGAGCTACTGCAATAAAAAAAAGTTTGGTACTGCCATAAAAACAGACTTATGGATCAATGAAATCTAAACAAAGAACCTGACCTTAATCCACACTCATAAGAACACCTGATTTTTGACAAAGAGGCCAAAAATATTCAATGGAAAAAAGATAGTATTTTCAACAAACAGTTCTGGCATAACTGGATGGCAGTATGTTAGAAGAATGCAAACAGATCCATATATATCACCCTCTACAAAACTCAAGTCCAAGTGGATCAAAGTTCTCAACATAAACCCAGTTACATTGAACTTGATAGAAAAAAAAGTGGGAAATACCCGTGAACTCATTGGCACAGGTGACCATTTCCTAAATATAACACCAGTAGAATAGACACTAAGAACAATAAATGGAACCTCCTAAAATTGAGAAGGTTCTGTAAGGCAAAAGACATGGTCAATAAGACAAAACAACAGCCTACAAAATAGGAAAATATCTTCACCAACCCTACATTGGACAGCATTGATCTCCAAAATATATAGAGAACTCAAGAAACTAGAGCACCCCAAACCCAAATAATCCAATTTAAAAATGATGTCCAGAGCAAAAAAAAAAAAGGGGGGGGGATTTGCAACAAAAAACTTACAAATGGCCAAATGGCTGAAAGACACTTAAAGAATTGCTAAGCATCCTTAGCCATCAGAGAAATGCAAGTCAAAACAACTCTGAGATACCATCTTATATCTGTCAAAATGGCTCAAATCAAAAACACATATGACAGCCTATGCTGGAGGGGATGTGGAGCAAGAGGAACACTCCTTTATTGTTGGTGGAAGTATAAACTTGTATAGTCACTATGGAATGCAGTAGGATGGTTCCTTAGAAAACTGAAATCAATCTCCCTAATGATCCAGCAATAACACTATTGGGCATATATCCAAAGGACACACATTCTTACCCCAAGGGTCTTAGCTCAACAATGTTCATTCACCATTATCCACAATAGCCAGAACCTGAAAATCACTTACATGCCCCTAAACTAAAGAATGGATTTTTTAAAAATGTGGTACATTTATAGAATGGACATAGCAGAAAATAAATGACACCCTAAATTTGCAGGCAAATGGATGGATTTAGAGAGTATCATCCTGAGTGATGTAACACAGGCCCAGAAAGATAGACATGGTATGTACTTAGTCATAAGTGGATTTTAGACATCAAGTAAAGAAAAGACAGGCTGTAAACCACAACCCCTGAACAGCGAGGTAAAAGGAGGAAATTAAGAGAGACATCCAGGGATCCCCCTGGGAAGAGGAAATAGCGGAGAGCTTCTGAGTAAATTGGGATCATAACAGGGATCAAGCAAGGGGAGGTAGAAACAAATCATGAGAGAAGGAGATGGTTGAGTAAGAGGAGCAACAAACAGGGAGAAGAAATGAATATCTTCATAGAGGGAGTCCTCGTGAGGTTAGAAAGAAACTGGGTGCTGAGGAAACCTCTGAGAGTCCACAAGATGTCCCTGGATTAGACTCTAAGAAATAGTAGAGAAGGTGCCAAGCAGGACTTTCTCTATAATCAAATGAATGACCACCCTAAGTTTCATTATAGAAACTTCATCCAGCAATGGATAGATGCAGAAGCAGAGATCCATAGCTAAGCACCAGGTCCAGCTCCTGATTCAGCTAAAGAGAGAGTTAAGAGATTATATGAGCAAAGGGATCAGAATCATGAGAATAAGGTATGGATAGGGGATAAGGTGACGGGAGGCTGAGGGAGGACTTGGAGGTACTGGGAGGAGAGAAGAAAAAGAATGCAGTGGTAGAGACGGGAAAAACTTTTTAAATTAAAATAATAATTTAGGAGCTCCAGATATTGGTGTTCCCTGTACATTGTGAGGAATAGCTCAATTGGTTCTTTTTATAAATTGACGTCTCTTGCTCTTGGGATTTTTGTGTTGATATTTCCAAAAATTACAATAAGCTCTTTGCCAATGTTAATTTTTTGCTCATAATGAGGAAATAGCAGCATTAGTAAATGGTACTACCATTATTGTTGGGTACATCCCTGTTAATTGACAAAGTCTTAATTTTCCTTTCAGAATCAATTCACAACCTTTTTCTACATACGTTTTTAATATTTTACTCTTACTCTGTGTGGTGAAAATATCCATTTAAAAATGTTATCTTCTCTCTGCATAAGAATTCCTGTGAGAGAATTAGTAGAAAGCAAAATGACTTGCACATAATGAATCTCTGGATCCAAACAATTCACATATGCATTCTGTAATTTTTTTTCTATCAGAGCTATTCCTTTCTAAGCTTCAGCTGATAATTTTCTTGGATTATTTCAGTTCTTATAACCTTATAAGGCTTGAAATAAATTACTCTATTCTTGAGATGTTAATCCAATTATAGGCCATAGCCAGTTAATATTTTCTATGAAGTTTTGAAAATCATTACTAGATTGCAATTGATCTCTACTGATTTGTATCTTTGTTGTTGAATTTTCTGTAAACCTATCATATTTTAGGTAATTAATAGAATATTCTCTTTGTATTTTTTCAGGAGCAACTTTTAATGCTCAGCAAGACAATATTTTCTTTACTTCTTCAAACATTTTTCCTCTACAGCATCTGCATTTGAATCAGCTAGTAAGATATTGTCCATGTAATGGTAAATTACAGATTGAAGAAACAGTTCATGAATTGTCTTCAATGGCTGTTGGACAAAATATTGATAACAGGTGGAGGTGTTTAACATTCTTTGTGGGAAAAAATCCACTGATACCCTTTAATAGGCTGGAAATTATAATAAGTAGGCACCAGGAAGCCAAACTTTTCTCTATCCTGTTATTGTAAACATACGGTTTAAAAAGCAGTCTCTTAAATAAATCACTATATTAGACCATCTTTTAGGTAATAGAGAAAGCAAAAAAATTCTAGGCTGTAAAGAGCTCATTAGCTGAATTACTTTATTTATGGCTCTCAAATATGTTAACATTCTCCTTTGTACAAATTTCTTTTTAATGACAAATATAGGAGAATTCCAAGGACTGGTCATTTCTTCAATATGTTCAGCATTTAATTGCCCTTGTATCAGCTGTTCTAATGACTGTAGTTTTTCTGATGTTAAAGGCTATTGTTTCACCCAGACAGGTTTGTCAGTTAACCATCTTAAAGATAGGGCTTATGGTGTCTTTGAAAGATTACCAGCTATTGTGTCCTTCTTATGAACAACTTAAATAGTCTGTGACTGCTCTTAAAAATACCTTCTAAAATATCTCCCACAAGAATTCTATGCTTATGGTTTGTTTCTGAGATTGGAGGAATGCTGACCTGTGTTTTCCATTGCTGTAATAAATCACATCTCCATAAATTCATTACTATCTTAGCTACATGTGATTTTAATTTTCCTATCTGTCCTTCTGGTCCTATGCATTCCACACATATGAAACTGTTTTACCTGAGATAAAGTTCGAATCCCCCCCAAAATGAAGTTACCTCCTAAAGAGACCACAAGATTTGGGGGAAATTATGGTTACATCCATGCCTATGCCAACCTTCATTTACAATGCCATTTGTCCATATTTTTAGCTTTGGTCTTTGGTCATTAATAGAAGTTTGGTTTGCCAAAATAAATTTTTCTTTATAGTTTCTCCTGAAAATTATTTTCTTACTTACTGAAGCACTTCTGTCATCCAAAGCAGTATGTTTTTTAGCAGCAGGCATTAGGTCCTTGAACTGATGTAGAAGAGTTTCTCTCATGGTGACAAGGAATGATTGAACCAAATTTGGCATTGGGTCCTGTGAGAGGATCTCCCAAAGCATTTCCCAATGTTAAAGGTTATCTTTCCTGTCCTTTGATAATCTGTATTCATTAGTCCAATGTTGGCCTTTGTCATACATCATCTATACTCCAGAAGGCTGGGGTCTTCTGTTTAGATTATCTCTAAAAAACTGTTTTTAGAAATGCCTTGTCTACAATCCCTTTTTAGATGACCTTTTTTACCACAATTAAAACATCTGAAATTTTGATTTTTATTATTTTTGGGGGGGATCACCTCTCTTATTCAAGTATCATCATAATTATGTAATTTAATATCAACTGTGCTTCAGATCCATTCATCTATGGGTACTTATCTTCTCTTTAAAGGCCTAATTATTCTTTTGTATTAAACGAATTGGCATTTTCAAAAGCCAAAGATTTAATTAATATTTGTCTAACTTCTGGATCTGATTTCCTTCTATTCACAGCTGAAGTCAATATTTGTAAAAAGAAAAATCAGTGAAAGCTTCTTTTGGGCCTTATGCTGTTCTTCCTATGGGATGTCCTATGGATAACACAGAGATTGAAGGAGTAGACAAGCAATGACTGGTCCAGCCTGAGATCCATGCCATCGGAATGAGCCCATCCTTGACACTGAAGCACCAGGATCCAGAGGTTAGATAACCCAGAGACCTAGGAATGACCTAAACATGACTGGAGAAAAATAAAAGTCAATGTAATGATGCCTAACAATGTTGTGATATACATGTAAATTTATTTCTACCACAATTGTCATCAGAAAAGTGTCATCCAGCAACTGATAAAAACTCACAGCCAATCATTAGGCTAAGTTTTCAGAAAACTGCTGAATAAAGGGAAGAAAGGCTGTAGGAGCCAGATGAGTCAAGGATACCACAAGAAAACTTACAGAATCAACTAACCTGAACTCACAGGCACTCACAGAGTTAGAACCAGGGAGCACGCATGGGACTGACCTAAGCCCTCTGCATATATGTGGCAGTTATGTAACTTGATCTTCTTGTTTGCTCCTAACAGTGGGAACGTGGGCTGTCTCTGACTCTTGTTGGCTTTTGGGACCCTATTTCTCATACTAGATTGCCTTGCCCAACTTTAATAGAAGTACTCAGTCTTAGTGCAACATAATGTCATGATTTGTTGAAATCCATGGAAGACCTGCACTGTAGTTGGCATTTTCTTTGGGCCACCAATCAGCTTCCAAATAAAAACAGAGACATTATTTATAAATGCTCAGCCTTAGCTTGAATTTGAGCCTTAGCTTGAATTTGACCCACTAGCTCTTTTAACTTAATTTAACTTGTTTCTATTCATCTACAGTTTGCATAAAGATTTTTTTAACCTTTCTTTCATTCTGTATGTTCTACTTTCCTGCTTTCTCTGTGTCTGTCTGTCTGTCTGTCCCCTGGCTTCTCTTTTCTTTTCTTCCCCTGAGCCTAAATTTCTCCTGCTGTTTACTTACCCTGCCCAAGTTTTGCCTACACCTTCTACCTCACTATTGGTCATTCAGGTTTCTTTTTTTATTAGACTAATAAGGTGCCTTAGCATGCAAAGTAAAACATCAACACACCTTTATATAATTAAACAAATGCATCACAGCTTTACATAATTAAATATTCCACAAAATAAGCAAATGCAACACTTCTTTGCATAGTTAAACAAATATTCCACAACACTGCCTTTTTCTAAACAGAAACAGAGAAGTAGTAAATTGGGAAGTGGGGAAGAGGGGAGGTGGGGGAATGGGAGGAGAGTAGGGAAGGGAAATTGTGGTTGGGATGTAAAATGAATAAATAACTGAAAAATAGAAGATTATTCTGGCCTGAAACACAGAGGAATGTAGCCCACTGTGCACTAAAGGCATGGTGGCAGTAACTCTGGTGACTGGACATCTAAAATCCTAAGTCACATAGAGGACAGGAATGCTGTACTCAGTTCCTTTCCCCCTTCTTAGTAGGTCTAGGACCCCAGTTGTGTGGCCATTTTCTCCAAATTGAAACATTCCCTCCTGAAGTAAGATCAGAAGCTCATGTAACTTATAAGGCTTTTGGATGTCTTCACGATTAAAAAAAAAATGAATGTTTAGAGGCAGATATGGTTAATCTAATTTAAAATTTATATAGTATATATTTATTGCACTTCACCTCTTCCAATAAATATATACTTTTTTTTTTACTTTTAATGTATCAGTTAACTTTTTGGATTGCAAAAAGTCTAAATTAAGCAATGTCTTCACCTTCCTTTTAGATACTACCAGTGTTATAATCTATAGCATTTCTCCACTCCCAGTTTATGAACTACATAATTTCTTCCTATACAGTTTTGTCATTTATTGTCAAATAAATTATACATGTAGAAAAAAATATCTGATTTTATGTCCTGCTCTTCTAATAATGCTTTAAAATGCCATCATCTTTAAAACTATTCTGTAATTTTTGGGCCTAGCCCACAGTCTAGCTTGTATTGTGTGTCATTGTGACTCCACATCTTAGGCAACCAGTAGCCTAGTGTGTGTAATAGTTTTTTTCTTGATTTTCTGATGGCTTCATTGCAAAGGATTCATTTTTAAACTCCGCACACAGGCTTTATTATTTTTTTTCTTGGAATGGTTTCTCTGAATAACAACTCTGGCTCTCCTGGAACTCAATTCATAGACCAAGCTGTCCTTAAACTCACATAGATCTGCCTGTCTCTATCTAAAGAGTGCTGGGATTACAGGCATGAGCTACTACCACCCATTGACTTGCTTGATTTTTAGCTTTACATTTATGTTATGTTTCTATGTGTACCTTGCTCTTAGATTGTGTTTATGAGTTTTCACTAGTGTTGCATAGCAGCAATTCTTTCATTCATCTATATGAATATCCATCCTATTGGACAAATGAATTATTTCTAGTTGAGATGATGATGAACAATGCTTTCACGTACTCTGTACATGTCTCTGGGTGCATACATATATTATCAATCACACAGTGAACTGGCATGAGGCACTCATACTCATCTGTGGTCCTAGTGTTCCATTATTTCACATTTAGGAATGTTCTTTTTAATTTAACTACTGGTATGTTGAGGTACTGTGTTGTTTTACTTTGCCTGCCAAGTCATAAAGCAGGAACAGACAGATTAGGGCACACTCTTGTCTAGAATCCAGTTAAGGTCCACAACTCTTCAATGTTTTTGTACTATTTAGAGTTATTTATATATTTTCAGATGTAAGCACATATATCTTTTACTTACTCTAATATTAAAAATTATACTCTAATTGTTACGATACCATTGGTGTTTTAAAAGTCCATGATTTTACTAATTACAAAGCATTCTGGAAGTATAGCCTATTTGTGCTGTGCAGTATCTGAGTACTTAGTATCTACAAGAATATGATTTAGTGAACCAAAATCATTTTCTGAATCTCAAATTTTTGGTATTTTTCCAATGATTAACTTCATCTACTAGAATTACAAAATCCATTCCATTAAAGTAATGTTTGATGAATCTCTATTAATATGGAAATCACTGAAAAATTAATTTGACTTGTACTTATTGACTTCTATAGTGTTGTTCTCAAGCCACATGGAATATGCTCTCTTACTTTCAAGATGAGAAATAAACAGCTCCTGGGCCCAAAAGAGCTGAAAACAGATGAAAGAATTATTTTTTTGTGTTTTTTTTTTGGTAGTGTCTATATGGATGCAAACAACATGAACACACTTATGCTCTCTCTCTCTCTCTCTCTCTCTCTCTCTCACACACACACACACACACACACACACACACATACTTGTAGACTTAGATTTCTTTTTTTTTTTTTTAAAAAAAACTTTATTTATTTATTAATTTGCCTTGGTGTTTTGCCTGGAAGTGAAACTACAGACAGTTGTCAGCTGCCATGTGGGTGCTGGGAATCGAACCCGGGTCCTCTGGAAGAGCAGACGGTGCTCTTAACCGCTGAGCCATCTCTCCAGCCCCTCTAGACTTAGATTTCTATTCCCAACTAGTCAATATTTCCTTCCCCTGTTATTCCTATTTATATGCTTCCCACTGGCCCATTCATTCATTCTTTCTCCAGACACTGAGTGTTGGGCTCCTTTCCAGATACCTAAAAGATCATGATGAGATGAACATATTAACTTTATGTTCTGAGGCTAGGATGGTTAGGTTGGCTAGAGTTTTATCACTTGTATTGAAGTTTTCCAGCAGCCAACTTTGATTTTGTTAACTTTCTATTGCTTCTCCATTTTCACTGTCACTAACGGGCACATCAAGTTGTTATTACTTCTGTTTTCATTGTAAATTTAAGACAGAGTAGATCCTAAGAGTACACCTACTTAATTATTCATCTTTAAATATTTCATAAAATTTGACAGTGAAAATAAAGAATATCTAGATCTTCACAAAACAGCTTAATCTTAATGATATATGATCCATAAATAAGCAGCAAAAATGTAGCTCATAGAAATGTAGTTTATTTCATGCAAAGCTATATAATATCCTATATTTTAATAATGAATCATATAAACACTTCAAAAAATTCATTACATCACCATCCATTACAATACTACAAAGGAATTGTGAGTTAATGAGTTTGTCAAAATCAAACTAAGAAACATTATTCACAGATAAGGCCAAAGATACTAACTTATTTACTGATAGCACTTTGCAGTTTTTTCCAGTGATAGATTTCAAAATGTAGTGAGAATCTACAGAAAACAGTTAAATCTACAAACTATTGGCCAGGTAGGAAAACATCCATTGTTATACATCCAGTAATAAAGGCTCATTAAAGATAAACTTGGCATCATGCACCCCCCAGAATGAAGAGTTACCATTTTGAAAATTGTGGTTAACTGCAATTTGAAAAGATTTATATTCTATTTCATCTAGTCAATTGAATTATATAAAGGCAAAATACCAAGTCTTTAACAATGCAATGTGGAAATTAGGCTTATGGTATGCTTTTCTTGGGTGTGTATACTGGTATGTGCACACATATATATGAGGAAACTAAGGAAATGCAGGCATGTTTCAAAGTCATGTCAAAGTACTGCGCTTTAGAATATTGTACTAAGACAATATGTTAGATCAGAACTTACTTAAGGATGACTTAAAATTATTAAAAAGAATACTATTATTACTTATTTACAAAAACATTTATAAAAATTAAATACCAGAAAATAACATCAATAATTAGAGCTTTCTATACTTTTCAATGCTGTAATTTATATATATATATTAGTTTATAGTATTTAAAAGATAGATATACATATCCTCTATCTTCTAAAATGAGAAAAATCCTTCAAGTTGTTTCCAAAATACAGACAAAAACAAATCCATTGAATTACTTAAAAAAATAAATAAATAACAAACACAGTGTCTTCCTTACAACTTGGCATGCCACACAGGGAAGATGGTAACTGGTATTCTTTGAAAAAAGAAGATTTATGTCATAATACTAACTCCAAATGCTGTGCACATTAATATGCTATAAATTTGCCATACATATGCCTGCCATAATCAGCTACTCTCCCTACTCTTCTGCACCAAACACAGTAAAATTCTTTTACAAAATTATTTGTAATCAATATAGCCACAAAAGGAAAGGTTTGGGGGAGAAGAAACTAAAACATCTTTTACAATAATGATGATAGGACTATACTAAGTCTTTATTAAGAAAAATTGAAATTATAGCAATATCTCATCTGCTTGCAATGAATAAATCTTTTGAAAATGGAATTGTCTTGTTGTTGTTATGCTGGCTAAAATGGAAGGAATTAGAGGTGAGAGCATGTTCCTTGGCAGTAGAAAGGAGGAAAGTGCCTGCCCCACAGGGCTGAGGAGATCCAGGGGCTGAAAACGGGGCTAAACTAGCCTAGGCCTCCAAATCTCCAGCCACAGAAAACTATCTGAAAATATTATAAAAAAAAAGACTAACCTGCTGTTCCATTTTTAAACATAAGCATTTTTATGAGGTCCTTTAAATGATAAAATACCTCACACTTTTTAATGTTGAGCATTTTAAATCATTTTATACAAATTTTTACAGTGGAAATAATTTTTACTGTAGTACCCCCCTTAGCCACCTAAAAAAAAGTATACTGAGCTAGTATGCACCCTGCTTCTATTTATACGTTGTTCACTCTTCTACCAGACTGTTTTGCTACATTAGGTATAACACTGCTATTTCAAATAATGGTGTTTGAAATTAGAAGTAGTTCCTTTTGAGTGCTCATCAAAAATAACTGCTTATATAAAACAGAACAAAAAAGAGAAAAGTCTGTCAGCAAACTGAAAATCAAACAATAAAGACATGTGGGAAGGAGGGAGGGTCGGAGAGAGAGACAAAAGAAAGGTAAACCCTAAATACACTTACACCTTAGCTTTTAAAGTTAAATTTATACAGCCCACTGCGCTTCGAATTTTCAAGTGTGCTATAAGTTTGCAAGAACATGTCTTTTGCCTTTTAGTAAAAATATACTTCCATATTTATGATTCTTCAGACATGGCTCATTCAAATTCTAAGTATAAATATTGCTTTATAGGCAGAGCTGTAATTATAGGTTTTATTTACCCACTAATATGGTAAGCAATATACTATCAGAAACATTCTCTAAGCCTATTAAAGATATAAAATGAGGTCTGTAAATAAACACAAATGAAATTTGTCCTTTAGCATGCTAAAAAAAAAAAACTTAAAAAAAATACACAGTGACTTTCCCACCTACACTTAATTTAAACACATACTATGCTTCAATTTTTAGATCAGATAATTTAAATGGTGGAGACCAGAAACACACCAACATAGGCAACATTCTTTCTGGACATTTAGACACTTGAATCTGATCTGGTTTTATGATGGGAATTTTTTATACTTTGATTTAAGTCTAACCACGTGTGCTAACCACATGTGTGAAATGAGACCCTTTTGTGGGATGAAATTATTCTAAAACTCTTGTATGGATGTGGTATGTTAGCAGATATTTATAATTACATTTGTATTTTAATTCTTATTTAAAAATCTTTTACAAAATTTATGATTAATAAAATGATTATATAGTTTTAAAGAGTAAATTAACAAAACATATAAGTAATTCTTGAAATTTACAGATTTTTTTCTATAATATTTATTTAGAGTTAATAGCTTGTTAAATATTCTTAACTAATAATTATTTTAAAAATATTGACTTGGGTGCTGTGGCACATGTCTTTACTGTTAGAGCGCAGGAGGTGGCAGAGGAGGAATGGAAGTTCAAGGTAATGCTCTCACACAGACAGCTCAAGGCCAGTCTGGGCGACATGAGATCCTGTCTCAAAAAATTAAAATTTTAGATAATTCTAATCAAATATTTACTAGCATAAAAGAGTACCAGAAATAATTCTTTGAGAAAATCATTTTGCACATAAAGTATATGAACTTTGTAGTAATATTTTTGTGACTGTATCATTCCATGTTAATAAGTATCTCAAAAGATAAAAATACTGTATAAATAATCAATGCTTCACACAAAAGTGACCTAATAAATATTAACTTAATTCCTCAGAAATAAATTCATTTTGTAGCATGAAATCATTGCCTTCTAATTCAAATTTACCCAGCAAAGTAACTTTCCTATATCGTTGCAAACAAAATCATGTAAGATAAACTCTAAAAATATGAACATTATGGATCACTGAAACAACAAAAATTCGCTGTGGCAATAACTCAAAAGCCATTAAAAAACCCAATTTATGTATGTGTATATATATATATATGCATATATATATATATATACACACACACATGCTTCTGTCAGTGTAACTTTAAAGGAAAATAACTAAGTTCCTTTACACATTCCTATCAATTTGTTTAGTGCATTATCAAAGTTAGTTGTAAAATTGGACATTTTCCTCTTTATTATTCTAGTCCAACAATAACATGAATACTAAGAAATAATTAACAAAAATGTATTTAAGAAGACTATTTCAAAGTAAAGAACAAACAAAATAGCCCAGGAGAAACCCCAGCACACAATCATCAACCTAACCCCCTCACAACAGTTTCGTGAGGTAGATCAGTAGGTAAGTAGCAAATACATCCTTCATTCTGAAAATGAAGAAATTGAGGCACTGAAAGATTCCATAATCTGCCCAAGATATTCCAAGAACTAATCACAAAATTATAAACAGAATTACATTATCATTGCTCTGGTCAACTGCTCTCTGACCATGTTTCACAGTAAAAGGTTATATGCATTATGTGTCTTTGAATTAAGCAGGTTATGCAACCTTCAATTCAGAGTAAATCCATTGATGACTATTTAAGAGGAGATCTATTGAAAAGTTATAAACATACAACCATTAAAAAGGAAAGACAATAAGGATGATGCATCTTTCCTTCCAGTACCTACACAGAACTATGTCCTCGGCATATGGCAAAGTAACACTGGAGCACTAGGAATAACTGCAAGGAAAATAGGTGTGAGACTGGACAAGTTCAAGTCTGGCCATTCATACAGAATGGATTCTGTAAGAGACACAAATATTTCAGGACCATGAAACATTCCCTGCAAACATCTTGAGCTCAACCATGTTCACTTTAATAAAATACTGATTCTTTAAAACATAATACCTAACTTTGGCTTAAATGAGGTTGAAACAGCCAATTAAAAATAATAAGGATGTTGAACAAAGAAATTATTACTACACATTTCCATGCTAATATATTTTTCTGATTTTTCTAAACGAAAATTTTAGTACTAGCAATAACCATAAATAGATTATTTTTCTTTTTACCCCTGAATAGCAAGAATAGCCAGATGTTTTCTTTTCAAGGAGAACAGGCATCTTTTAAGTATTAAAGAATTTGGGGAACTCTTTGGAATAATTCACCATAAATATTTATGTTTTTTTTTCTTGGTTAGAATAATCAGTGTCAAGTCAATATGCTAAATACTAAAGGTGAATATTTTCCTCTGAAATTAAAGTCTTTTTACAAAGCAATAATATCAGAAACAAAAAGATTCAGTTACCACAAGAATGGAAAGAATAACACATTTCCCAATAGAATATACATGCTAATGATAGTAACACTACCAATTGAAGAATAACCTTAATTACACATGCAAAATCCCACATTTTGTACACAGATCGGAAGAAGAGTTGTTTACATTCAGTTATGTCTGATAAGGAAGCCTTGTTTTAAGACATGGGTTTTGTAAATACAGTAATTATCTGAGGTCTCTGCTCACTTGCACCTCTTTGGAAAATGTAGGTTGAGTAAATTTAAATTACAGTTATAAAATTATAATATTTAGCATGACTATGGTTACCTTGGACTATAAAGTAACTCTCTTGAAAAAAATTAACTTGAAACCAACAGTGTTCTGTTCATGATGAACTGAATCCATCTACATAACTACACTTCTAAGGCAGACACTTCAGATGTTATATAATAAATCTCCTAAGAAAAGATGATACTCTAGTCAAAAAACAACATAATATTCTTAAGATGTGACCCATTTCAATGCCATTTGTGGTATCCTTATTATTCAGAGAGTACAGAGGAATTGTAGAGCACAATGATGTTCATAGAGGCTGAGCTCATGTGATGACCTTGGTTTCTTGAGCCATGAATTTCTTCAGATTCTAGATATCTTCAAATATTATGCTGGAAGACATGGAGAGATATCGTCCACCAGGCTGATACCTAAAAAGTAAAATACAAAAATGATCTAAAATATCAAAAAATTAAAAAAGAGAAAACACTAAAGTGCTTACAAAATTTGTAAAGACTGTAAAATTTATTTAGTAGCCAAAAGTAGAATCCAATCTCCCAAAATTATAATCAAAAAGACTTGATTATAAATCAACCAGAAGCTGTTTTGGAGATATATATGCACGTATCTATATATCTAGATGTATGTATATACATACATCTAATGTAAGTACATATATATATGTGCATATCTATATATCTAGATGTATGTATATATATGTGCATATACAGATAGCATACATATAACACAAACACACACATGTGAAGGACATAAACAAACTGGGAGAAGTATAAACAAACTTAGAGACTGTATAAATAATCACACTCAACTGTCAAATATAGAGTATTCTACGGACACAAAGTAATGAGTTTCCTTATGGCACACACATGTGTGCGCACAAATACACACACATGCTTTATTCATGTCTGCCCCGATCTGTGATCTCAAACCTTGTCCCCTCTTGCTGGTTCCCTTCCTCTCCACAAGCAGTCTCCCTTCTTCTCTCACACAAATGCCATTACTGTCCTTTCTCTCTTTTATCCCACTTAAGATCTTTTCCTTTTCTCTCATAGTCCTTTTCTTATTTTTATGATCTTTGAATCTGGTTTAAATTCATTCAACATGATTTTTTAGTAACAAACATTTTCTTACAAAGTCATGTTTACACTTTTCCTTGTTGAATAAAATCTATTTGTATAAAGACCACCTTTTCTTTAACTTTTCATCTATTGGTGGACATTTAGACTGGCCTCATGTCTTAGCTACTGTTAGTGATTAACAATAGATCTTAACCCTAACCCTAACAATAGAACTAGGCTCATTTAAGAATCTTTTGGGCATATGAGCAGTGGCAGAGTTGGGTCATATAGCAGTTCTATTTTTGTGCTTTTTGTTTTATGATTTCTCACGGAAAAACAACTAAAGACATAGGCTTTATAGTCAAAGTACTAAAACTAAAATGCCTGATATCTTACTTATATAGTGTGACTGAGGGCAAATTACCGAGCTTTTGGGGACATTATCCCAATATGAATTTTTGCAATAAAACAATCTTGTTAAAACATTTATATTGGGTCTGACATAAAAACATATTTGCTATACAGACATGGCTAATGATAATAAATTTCATAAATTGAATTGTTAAATATAGATAAGAATATAGCCGTAATTCTTTTGTTCTTTGTCTCAATTCTTTTGTTTTTGTGATGTCACTACTATTGTATAAAGATATCTATTTTAATTATAACTACAGAATGATATGAATTTTCTCGGGTTGGTCTTGTTTTTTTTCACCAGAGCTCACTGCATTTTGGATTCTAGCATGAAGTTTACTATGTGGCCAACGGTGGCCTCAAACTCTCTTTCTCAGCTGCTCAAATGCTGAGAAACAGGCACATGTCACCACACCTGGAAGAATGTCAAAAAATTTAAAATATAAAGTAACTAGAGGATACATGTAGGCATCAAATGCTAAAAACACAGCTTAGTCAGTATATATTTGCCTAGCATCCACAACTCTTGGGTTTAACTCTCCAGTCCTAGATAAATTCAGTGTGGTAGTGTATGCTTGTAATAGGAGGTGAAAGCAAGGGGATCAGACCACAATCATCTTTACCTACACAACAAGCTAAAAGGCAACCTGGTCTGTTTGAAATTTGGTCTGAAAAAGTAAAACAAAACAAAACAAAAGATACTAAGTGTTACTTCAATTTTTTGAATTAATAGCAAAGAGGAAATTTTTTCTTCTCTTACTATGCTGAGCATCCAATTGGGGCCTTATGCATATCAGGCAAGCATATTCCCACCAAGCCCAATATTTTTCTCATGCTTAATTATCTTTTGTTTTCAAGCTCAGTACATCATTAAAATTTCAGAGGCATACTAGAGTCAAGTGACAGAGTCAGAATTTACCTTCCTGATTCAGGTTCCAGAGAATCATCAGTGAACGTTTCTGCATTAAAATCCAAAGGTTCTGCATCCTGGAGAAGTTCTATTCGGTCTCTTTCAGTCCTGTTATTAGCCTTTGTGTACTTGGATGCTACTCAAAAGAAGAAAAACAATGGCTACTTCTCTATTGTCTTTTCATTTATGGATCACAGAAAAAAATCAAGACTGCATCTAAACACTGGTTATAAAGACAAGGAACTTAAGTTGTTTTGGTTTTTAATAATCAGATTCAAATTATGGCAGTATAATATAAATAAGAACAATTTCTTGAACCATCTAGCTAATCTAAACTTAAAGCAGGTAGTGTGAAGACTTAGTAAAAACCAGAATTTATATTTAATTATGGTATCACCACAATGACGTTGATTATCATGAACTCAAACTTCATTTGGTTTCATAGTGAACCTTCTTTTATTTTGGCTTGAAATTTGAGATATAATCACTTCAACTTCTAAAAAATAATATTTTTCCCATTTAACTAGTCTTACCTAAAAGATTCAAATAGTGTCAACATAGAATTGCAAGTGTCAGTGCCCCATGGTAATGGTTTCCATATAGATCATTACAGAGTCAGTAATTCTTATGAATAGAAGTTTCTTGTAAATAATTTACATTATCCAAGTCTTGACTGCACAAGTATCTTTTTAAAAAATTATGGGACTGGAAAGATGGCTCAGCTGTCGTAGGCATTTTTCTCTTAAAAAGGACCAGAATTCACTTCCTAGCACCCATGTCACATGGCTCACAAATACGTATCACTCCAGCTCCAGGGGATCTGATGTCCTTTTCTGGCCTCTGCACTGCATTCATTCAAAAGATTTAACTTCATCAAAGAGTTCATTTGGAAAACTTAGGGCAATATGTCTCTATCACACTTTTGTCTTCTTGTAATGTGGAAATGTAATATTATGAAAATATCTATTACATTCTAAGAGACTGGAACTTTTTGTGGACCTCACAGCCAGAGTGAGTAATACACCTTGAGATCATTTAATGCTGCTATCCTACAGAACTCAGCTCATTTATTTAAGTCAGAAATGTAACAATCAATCTTACTTGCTTTGAATTTCACATATAATCAATTTTTACAACCTAAGATAATACTTGGTGTAATCTTAAGTCATGTACTCCTCCCATGTCCCTGACAAGGAACAATGTTTGTGTATCACTTGCTAAAAGCAATAAATACAAAGGTTGAAAGCAATCTTCTAAAATAAATATCTACCAATGAACATTGGTTTATAAATAATGATGTTTGTTTTCCGGGTCTGTTGAAATCAGTTGGCATCAGTGACTGAATCCCTTGACAAACTCTGCTAAAGATTTCATAAAATAGCTGAGTAGTGGTACACATCTTTAGTCCCACCACTAGGAAGACAGAGACAGGTGGATCTTTGTGACTTTGAAGCCAACTTAGTCTACAGAGCTAGTTCCAGGACAGCAGAGACTACATAGAGAAACTGTGTCTCAATAAAACAAGAAATAGAGACAGACAAGGAGACAGAGAATTCTGTGGAAGAAAGGAAAAGAAGGAGGAAGAAAGGAGAAGAGAACAAAGGAAAAGAAATCTTGTGAAGTATTCTATTTCTTCCTCATGCATTCTTTCTGTGCTGTTCAATAAATAAAACCCTATGTTAAACACACACACACCCAGAGAGAGGGAGAAGGAGAGGGGGAGAGAGAGAGAGAGAGACAGAGACCCCCGAGACCTCCTTGGACAGACACACAGTCATACAGGGACAAATTCACAAGACAGCCTTCAGGTAGGCATAGATTCAGACTCATACCACAGACAGAGGATGAAGGACAGGAAACATAAAGTAGAGAATTCAAATCTGAAATCTTTCTTGGTTAAGTAAATCCAAGGAGACTTATAAATATAAATGAGTAATTTACATCAAGTAGAAAAGCAAAGAAAACATCAAGATAAATAGTAGAAATAAGTACATTCCTTAAATATGCCTTGGAAATAATTTGGTTATTTACATTCATATACTTACAACTACTTATTTGATGCACCATCTCCCCTTCCTTATACACACTAAGGTGTATGATGAGGGGAAGTCACTGTAGACATATTTGTGAGTCAAAAGATGGGTATGGTTTTGGTTTTTGTATAGCACGGGCATTAAGAAAATAATTCCTAAGCAAACTAGAAAATAAGTCACTTACACCAATTGGTAGTAGTATCCGAGAAATTTGACTCTTTGGGGTCAGGATGAACATTTCTGTTCCTAGTGAAATCTTCTCTGTGTTGTCCATAACGTTCTTTCCATTCCTAAAGCAGAAGAGCAGAAACCCAATCAAATATATAACAAAAAATTATACTGTTGACATTCTATATGCAGAGCAATATAGCCATTTTCATCAGAAATTCATTAAAAATGAGTATAATTTTAATGGCGTCTTTAGAATCAATTTTTATAACTTTGAATTTTTAACAAAAAGATTGCCTTGACCATGTAAAAGTTACGATATTAAAAATCTTCTTTTACTTGAGCAAACTCCAAATAATACAGATCTGATAAGTCAATTCTGATAACAAATTAAGGCTGTATACTTACTCTCCTTCGATTTTCACCTTCCTCTTGCCTTTGCCTTTTTCTTTTCTCTAAAAACAAGAAAAATGGCTTCAAATTTAGTATACTAAGGTTTAATTAGGTATAGAGTAACAGAAGCAAGGAGAGCAGACTATGATATTACAGCTTACTACAAAGTTAAAGCAATAGGTTACTGCTAGAAAGGGCCTGCTAGTTACTTCATGACATAGGTGATGCTTCCCTGTCTTGCTAAAGTGATGGCTTTGTAGCCTGTCCACCTTTAATGAAAGAATCTCCTTCCTCAAACTGATCTGAAATTTGCTTTTCTGTAACATATATTCTGCTTGGAGTTTTCTTCTAAGCTAGATTTATAATTTCTGTATAATTCTGTTCTCTTATAAGTTCTCCTGGTTATACAAGCAGTGCTTGGGGTCTAGTCCCC
Organism: Sigmodon hispidus; assembly: GCA_004025045.1. Taxonomy (NCBI): domain Eukaryota; kingdom Metazoa; phylum Chordata; class Mammalia; order Rodentia; family Cricetidae; genus Sigmodon; species Sigmodon hispidus. The sequence goes on along the minus strand of PVIH01006244.1, from coordinate 59,405 downwards.
TTAAGATGGAGTCTACAGAGTGGTGATTCTGTTAGTTGTACTCTTAATATTTCCTAATTTACTATTCTTATCAATATTAGTAAGGGGGTATTATGTTAAATGCAGAACTGTCACATAGAATAAAAACTACTTTCCTAGGAGAGCATGTGAAAGCTGCATTCTGGAGACTATAGAACAATCACCCAATCAAGGTTTTTCCACCCATCCTACCTTCATATGAACAACAACAAAAAAACAAAAAAACAAACCAACAACAAAAATCAATGCATTCTACCTTGTAAATGTGTTTTAGGAAAGTTCTATGTATTTTAATAGTACTCACATTCTCAAACTGATGACCATTATATACCAAGAAGAAAAAACCCAATTTGAATAATTTCCCACATAGTAGCAGACTAATACTTCTAAATTAATGAGTTTTATAGTTGTATGGAACTTGGCAAATATGTTTTAGGACAAAGACAAAACTACTCTTGTATGGTATGGATCTTGGATATTCCCTAAGGTCTTGATGAGCAGGCTGTGCTTCTGTTAGCAGGTGGTGGAGTCTTCAAAAGGAGGACCCATTGGAAGGAAGCTAAGTTACTGGGGGGAGACTGAAGAGATTACTTGGGCAACAGCCCCTTCCTGTGTGTCTCATTGCTTGTATGTGATAACTTGGCTTGCTCTCTTCCATTATATATTACACTGGTTGAAAGGCAAGTGACCATAAATGAAAATCACTAAAACTAGGAATTAAAATTAGATGTCTTTCCTTCCTGCAAACTATCTCAGGGATTTTGTCGCAAATTCCAAGATCATTACTGGTTATTATCTAGTTGTAAATATACTAATTTATGCCACAGAATTTCTTTACAATAAATCTTACATTTTCAAATATTTTAGAGGAAGAAAAAACCATGAACATATATTTTTAGGTTAAACCACTGTATTTCTTTTTAATTAAAAGGCTTATTATGTGTTTATTTTTATTCTTTTATATATTACATCCTAACTTCAGTTCCCCTCCCTCCTCTCTGCACAGCCCCTCCTCCAACACCCCTCACTCCAGCACTCAAACATATCTACTCCTCCTCCTTCCTCTTCAGCCAATGACAGGCCTCCAAAGGATCTCAACCAAATATGGCATGTTACATTATAGTAAGACTAGGTATATCAGATCATATTAGGGCTGGATGAGGTAACTCAGGAGGAAGGAAAAGATCTGTTGTGTTTCTTAAAATGGATAAAAATTTCACACAAATTTTGCAAATGCTAATTTTGTATGTAAATCTTAGCACTTAAAACTGTCCCTTTATTTATTTTAAAAGGACAAATCTTACCTCGTCTGATTAACTCTTTTCCTTCATCAACTAGATCTGATGTCATATCATTATCTCCCATGAACTGCTGGAAGCCAAGCAGATTCAAACAACGGGTTCCCAAACTAATGAGAGTAGATTTCAAAACAGTAAGTATTATTTCACTTTATAAATATTTTGATAAATTGTTCTTTACCATTATCACCTCAAAGAAACCATGATTATTAGTTATCATGGCAAATAACATAGTAATGCAGCTAGTCATTCTTCACAAGGTGCTTTTTTCTTTTTCTTTTCAAAATTCTTATCTCCAGCTTTGTATGAAGTTTCATGATTATAACTGCAATATTAGACAAACTGAGGGGGAAGGATTGTCATTAGTTTAAGGCTAAGTGAGGCTATAGTGAAACTTTGTCACAAAACAAAACAAACTTTAATGTTGCATATTTCACTCAGTAGATAGAATAAGACTTCTTATATTTAAACTGGCCAAACTATCAGTACATCTTTGGAAATAATTACACCAAAATGCTAAGCAATGGCTATAATAAAATCAACTTGTTCTTTTTAAAATACTCGAAGAGCAGTTAAATATCAAAAAGTATACATAAAATTAACATTTTTACATATAGAAATTTCTTGTTTAGAAAATCTTTTGATTTCTGATATGGTGCCAGTCTGAAGTTCAGGCTGTCCTAGAATTAACTATATGAAATAGGCTGGCCTCAAACTCATGGTGACCTTCCTCCCTCGGCCTCTCAAGTGCTGTGATTACAAGCTTGACAAACCTTTCTTGGCTTAGAAAAGTCTCAGTTACGCAAATTTTGATGTTTTGCTTTGTTTTCCCTCAAAAATTAAATTGTTTCTATTATATATTATCAATAGTCAATATATTTTATCTGGAAGCTAATTACTTGAAATGTAATTTGGCATTTTAATCTGATTGTCACATAAGACAAGAGTATTTTAAAAACATGATACACAAGAGAAGGGTAGGCAGGATTAACACAGCTAAGATTCCACTGTGGGTCAGACAATTCACTCATATTTAATTCTTACATTACCCTAAGAAAAAATGTTTATCCTTTTTATGTATAGAAATACATCCAAGGGACTGGAAAAAAGTGTGTGTGTGTGTGTGTGTGTGTGTGTGTGTGTGTGTGTGTGTGTGTATAAAGAAAGAAAAGTGGCTATTAAAGTGAAAATCTCTGATTTATACTATGAAATGTGTAAATATCTGGTTAATTCAGAATACATGTGATGTAAAAAAAAAAAAAATGTATATTTAGGTAAAGCACCTCCTGTCTCTGAGACAAACTCACATTAGCTCAGTTTGCTCTCAAATGGCAGGATCTTCCTGCTGTCCATTTACAACACATACCATACCACCATTCCCAGCTTAGAAAGAAACCTTTAATAATAATAATTCTTCTTCCTTCTTCTTCATCTTCCTCTTTGTGTGTATGTGTGTGTGTGTGTGTGTGAGTGTGTGCTGTATACCCAAGCTGATTTTGAACTTGAGATCCTCGTGTCTTAAGCTCACAAAGCCCTGAGATTGTAGACATGTGCCATGATGCTCAGCTAAGTCTTGTTTTAAATTATAATCTTTTATTTTATTTATCAAAAAGTAAAGAATTTTAACTTGGTAAGAGAATTTAGACATGATTGCTTATTATCTTAATATTAGCATGCTAATATGTTATTTATAGTATTCATGCACTAACAATTTATGATTTAAATAAAAGTTAATAAAACTTTCATTACAAAAGCAAATTAATTTATATTAATAAAATACTTTTATAAACTTGGACATATCTTGGGACACTGAAGCAGTAAGCAGGGGCAGAAGAATATAAGGGTGAGGAATGTGTATGAGAACGTAGAGAGACGGAGTGCTAAGGCAAGCAAATCTTTCCATTAACTTTTTTATTGAGAATTTCATATATGTATGCAATGAATATGTTTACTTATAATCCCTACTTGTCCCCTCCAACTGTCCCCATAACTTTCTAATACCTCCCCGCCTAACTTTACATCTTTTTCTAAAACAATAACCCACTAAATCCAACGAGTGATTCTCAAATATGCATGGATGTAGGACCAGGCACTGGAGCATGGGAAACCTACCTCAGCCTCAAAAAACAATGCCTCCCTTCCAGAGCACCTATCAACTGCCAAGTAATTCTCAGGAAGGAGTGGGACCTGCACATCAATCCCCATCTCTTCAGGAACTATTGCTGGCTTGATCGTATATAGGTCTTAAAAGGGTAACTACAGTTGGTATGAATTCATTACTACAATAGCTTTAACCATTTTGAATCTCACCTTTGCCAAAATTCTAGAATCATCTCTGAGCCCACAAGAGTAGCCTGCGCACCTTCTAGGCATAGAGAAGTATTTCTCTTCCGATTTGTACGTACTTCCTCATTATAAGTGCTCCTCACCTAATGACCCTTTGTGTTGGCTATCATCTGCAGGATTTAGAAACCCAGCAACAATTATGGGAAAAGCCCAAAGACTAAATTGTGTTACTGTAAAGAAACTAGATGTAAAGGAGTATTATAAATCATGCTGGCTGTCAGTGCCGCAGCCCAGGACTTTAGAGTTACCATCCGGCAAATAATCTTACCAACTCTGTAGCCTATATAACTGTAACAGAATGACTCAAACACTCAAAGGAGCCCTTCAAACTATCCTAGTTCCCATAACCTCCAAAAACACAAATAACTCAGTAGACTCAAAGGGGTTTTTAGGGAAAAAGAATATCTATATCTAACTAAGAGCAGGAGAAAAAGAAATGCTAAACTTTTTACCTAAAATATGTAGCAATGCAGAGAATTACCACCAACATAGGATAATATATATAGAATCCATCTGCAATAAAGGATAAAACTTTCATGGAACCCATGATCTGAAGAGCAAGAGAAGAATTAAATCAGCATAATTCCATATTTTCATTCCTTTCCATCATTAAAAAATTTACAGAAAGCTAAATCAACAAATTATACTTTTAAAAATTTAGAAACAAACTACTAAGTAGTATGCATTCCTTAAACTTTCTTTGTGTTTCTTTTAAAGAAATCTATGATTTTATAACTACTATAAAATCATAAGCATTAAGATTATATATAATCTCTATAAATGCTAATATGAGGCAGGTTTTTAATGCAGCATATCTAAGTAATCTATATGAAGGAAAACCACTTTAACCATGTCATTAGTAATTACATACATAACATTTCAACAGAGGCTCTAGTGATAAAAAGGAGTTCAATAATGCTACAGAGCTTGTCTAGTGACAACAAAAGATGAGTCATAACACATCTGACATAGATAGTGAACCTAAGGAGTCATACTTACAGAGGTATATGCAGTTGGCTGGGTATTCTGGTGAGAGATGGATGAATCCATATGGGTCAATCCCAAGAAATTAAGACATAAAGGGGGAGTCAAACGGCAAAATAACCTACAATAAACATTTAAAAGCACCAACATATATATTTTAAATATAACAAAATACATTTTACACTATAGTGAAATGTATTAAAAACATTTCAGATAATTGTAACTATAATTTTTATCTATTCGCATCTTATATATAGTTCAATTATCTGTGTGAACTGCCTTTACTGGGGATACATTCTGAAATACTATTAATCATATTTCCTTTAAGAACACAAGTGCCTATATACTTAACTTCAGCCTCAGGATGCCTGCTTTCAGCATTCTGGCTAAGATCAAGTATAAAATGAGTATCTTTCATTGCTAGGCCTGGAGAACTGGGGACTGAGACAACGGAAAGAATTAAATACAAGGAGGTAATATTGACAAAAATTCTTTTATAGTGAGAGAAAGCTCTGTGTTGGTAGTAACAGCAGTAGGAATCTACACACAAATGAAGAATTAAATGTAAAAATCTATTACAGTCTAAAATGCTGCTAATATAAACATACAGTGTGAATTTCCTAGTTTGGTATTGTATAGCAACTACAGACAGTCACCAATTGTAACTTTCCAAAAATTCATGCTATAGCTTAAATATAAAACAAATGCCATAGGCTTATTTGTGGAAGGGTTCGCCTTCACTGGGGGGCTCTATTTTAGGACATGGTGTAATGTAATGTTTAGGAGGTAGAGCCTAGCTAGAAGAAGCAAGTCACCTGGTGTTATGAATGGAAAGTTATCATGTTTGGAGTCCTATCAGTCTGTCTTTGCTTCCTAGGTACCATGAGGTGGAGAGCTCTGCTCCATTATCCCTCCTTGCCATATGTAGCTTCACTTCAGGTCCAAAACAATCAATACCAAGTAATGATAGACTAAAGTCTCTGAAACCATTAAACATAATAAACAATTCTTTCCCCAAGCTGTTTGTGTCAGGTCTTTTGTAACAGCCACAAGGAGCTAACCCAGTGGTTTTGATTATTTTTAATAAGACAAAGTTTTGACCTCAGAATTACTTTGAACTTGCTTAGGTCTAGGTCTTATAAATACCTAATGTACCTGACTAATAATAAGTAGCCTGGATTGAGTACCTGTTGCTAAAGCCAACCCTCTAAATTTCTACAGGAAAGAAATATTCCTCTTAGTGTTCTTAGAATTTCTATCCAGTTTTAGACCACTAACTTTAAGACCATTCTTTCTATCTGACACAGCCTCTAAAATCTCATTTGTTCAGATACAAGTTTCAAATTGGTAAATTCAGGCTCACTGTGTCTTTTTCCCTAACATAGCATTCATAAATCTTTTCCTACTTGGTTTTGCACAACACCTGCAATTGAATCAGGATGTTTTTGGGTGTTCCTGCACTTCGCTGTCAACATTTCAGTTTTGGTCAAATGTCAACTTGAATAATTCATAATTCAGCCATAAAGTTCAAGCAGAATATATCTGGTGATCACAAATGCCCATCTAATAGTTTTTAAAAAAAATCAATTAGCTCACAAAAATGTATGTGCATGCAACATCAATGAATATGAAATCAGAAGGCTATAACTAGCACTAAAAAGGGAAACCTTTCTTTTTCCTAAGCTCAATTCTACTCACATGCCACTGAAAAGAAGACTGTAGGCATCAGTCTGATGATGTGAAGCCAAGTAGTAGTAATTAAATACTCTAATTCTGAACACAGTAGAGTAAACACAGATACTTAGGAAGAAGATGGAGAGGAAGCAAGCAATCTGGAAAAAATAGTTAAAACTTGATTTAAGACTTTATTACTTTATTTAATGTTACAAGAATTATCATTCACCCAAGCTATATTTACTGATGTTCTAAATTTAAATATTAATACCACAACAGTATCTTTTTTAACAGCTAAGATAAATTTTTGAAAATAAATCTACATTTCAACCAGTTCAACCTCCTAAACCAAAAATTTTTTGAGCCCTGAAAAAACTTTACATAATTCTCTTGACAGTTCTACAGGAAGACAGTAAGTTACATAGTTTCACTGACAAAGTAACCTCAATGGTTTTTCACTATTCTATACTTTATTTTTCTTCAACAATAGCTCCTAGTATTTATAGCCAGGGTAAATCGATGAACAACGGCACTATGGGAGACACCACTGCTTTCATTCTTACTAGAAGAAACATATAGGAAAAGATACAACACTTAAAGCTTCTGCTTGGAAAGATAAATATTAATGACCAATATTAAAAAACTGACCTCAATATAAATATAATTGTATGTTTTTTCTGCCAGCTGTATGAAGACTGCAAAGAGAGATAAGACAGGAGTTGTGCTAAAGAAGGTGCATTCTGACCACACAACAATCACAGAGAAGATGGACAAAACCACAGCAAGGATCCTATGAAACCATGGACGCAACAGGCATTCCCAGTACCATTCTGGAAAATATAAAAAAAAAACCACAATTAGGAAAACTAAATCAGTAATGGAGTATTTATACTTTCAAACTAGCAGTCAGACAACACAAAGAAAGGTAGCAACTTCAGAAAAGAAAAACAGATATAACCCTAGGCAAATATCAACAGGAGCGTACAAACTGATATCCCATGTGCTTCCTGCTCTGATGCACTGAGGAGAGTATGACATCACCTTTGTGGTATTCCTAAAAATGAAACATGAGCTGTATCTAATCATGAGTACATGGAAAACTCCAACTTAGGAGCAATCAGTAAAGAAATAGCCTGGGCTGTCCATAAACATTGATGTTATAAAATACACAGAGGCTAAAACACACAGGAGAGAAAAACTGTCCCAGATTTTAAAAGAGCAAGAAATATAACAACTGAATACAATGTGTAAGCTTTAGGGTTTTTTTTCCCAAAGGAATATTTTTAAAAAATAATATTCTATTATATTTTATTATATAATAAATATATTATGTATAATAATTACTTATATATGTAATAGTAAATTATTAATGTTAACTTTCTAATTGTTTTAGAGTTACACTTAAGAACCTATATTTTTAGAAAATATACACTTAAATTCCTAGGAGACAAAAGGTGTCATGTATGAATACAAATCTGAGAGATTAAGGAAAAAAAATGCATGTAGAGAAAGGAAGAGCAAATTAATCTAATAAAATGTTAACATATGAAGAACCTGGTTATATGAGAATAGTCTGTGAAGTGGTGGTTTTATTGTCTGAATTTCAATTAAAAAAATAAAGGTTAAAAGAAAGCTCAAAAAAATTGAAAAAAATTCTGTTATTATTGATCCTATTGAAGACTGAACCCAGGGTTAGAGTGTTCTAAACATATCTACCACTGGGTTACAACTTGCAACAAAGCTATATTTTCACTTCCTTTATTGAAAAGCTAAGGTCCAGTCTCACCGTCTTTTCCACTGTACCCTCAGTGTAATTCCTGATTATTTAAACATCCACACCGACAATGTTCTGTTCATTGCCATCATCTCTCTTCTAAGGAGCTCACTTTCTATTACTCCTTTTCAACCTGACTATCATGCAATGGTCTTTCCTAAACCTTTTATTGCTAACAACAGCAATCTTTCTATAAAGCCCAATTCCATCATCCTCATTTCCAAGCAGTATCTTCATCTGTATCCAACCATACTGACTATCAGAACAAACAAAATGTTTATTCTTTTACCTTTGTACTGTTATTGAACACATCATCCTCATTTCCAAGCAGTATCTTCATCTGTATCCAACCATACTGACTATCAGGACAAACAAAATGTTTATTCTTTTACCTTTGTACTGTTATTGAACAATCTGAATGTTCATCTTCCTTTCCCAGCTCAGATTCCACAGTCTTGGAGGATAACTACTCCCCAGTCCCAATTTCTTTACCTTCTCTTGTTTCACTGTACTTGTTTGGCTGAACCACACTGTTTGATCCAAGTCCTTGTTACTCTGAGTCTGTATATGTGTACACTGCAGAAACTATGGCCAACTTCAAACAGGCCCTTAGCACACCTGGAAAGCTTACTGTACTTCTCTATTTTCTTCCACGTCCATTTCTCATGTGACTATTTTGTACCTTCTTGAAAACTCTCCTTCTCTGTATTTATTGTCAGTATAATCCTAAGAGAGTACAAGCAGTAAGAAGACTTACCAACATTTTTACCACTACATTTTATCAATACACTAAAGCTATAGGTCTGTCTGCCTCACCTCCTAATGCAAAGCCATTCTGTTCATTGTTCACTATTGCCTAGCTTATCTCCATTATCCATAAAAACTGCTCCAGAGTTCTCGATGGTTTTAGTAATTTTCCTTTCTATGATATTATTCCCCAGTTATAAGCCATACTTCAAGTCCCCCACCCCTCACTAACCACAACTATTACTCTTTTATGTTTCTTTTTAGGATTTATTCATTTATTTTTGGTCTCTAAGCATGTTTGATCATGTATGCAAACTGGTTTATAATTGTATTTTGTATTTAAATATTAAAATCATATTTAAAATCATAAGCATAAATTTATTAAGAAACTTCAAAAAAACCTTTACAATAATCATTGTGTTGAGAAAAATGCTATTAAATATTATGGAGATATTTTAAATACTGTTAAATTTGTAGGAATTTCTGTTAATATTCAGAATGCTTAGTTTTTAAAGTACAGCTAATTAATAAAGTCTTATATTACCAATAGTCCAAGCCATGATTCAAATTTATAGTGAGATTCATTGTTAGCAAGAATGAGTATTTCAAATAGCTTCCATAAAATTATATGGAATTATAACCTATTTTGTAATCAAATATTTTATCTGTAAATCTTTTTTTTTTTTTTTTTTTTTTTAATATATTACAGCTCCTGTACTTGTTGCTTAGGAACATTATGGAAGAGGAAGCACAAAGACCGTAAAAGACAGATTACCAGAAAGTCTGTGGTAAAAGAGTCTTGTCTATAAATGGCTATATCAATAAAACTGGAACAATAGTAATATCAATGGATATGTTAACTTAGAAGAGAAAAATATCATGGGGTCCCACCTCTAGACAAAAACTTCAAGCAACCAATGACTTCTGGAAAAAGGAGAATTAGAAGTAAAATAATTATTTGGAGATCAGATATCAAATATCTATGGAACAAGTTAATATACAAATAAAAGTCAGTATTATATTAATAAAACATGCATTTCCTTATAGAAAAATTATTGGTTTTGGAATTTATGTAAAATTACATACCAACTGTAGGATTATAAAAATACTGAATAAATCGATTTTCTGGCTCAGGTGACTGAAAGGTGTGAACAAACTGATGAGTTGCACTAGTTTCATTTTTTGCTACATCTTCTAGATAGAATGCCTGTTCCAAAAGAATTTGCCATTGCACTTGAGTTCGACGATGCCTTTGAACTGAATAAATGACCTTAAGAATAGAAGAGGGGATAATCCTGTCAGTATGATTGAATAGTGGGTCAACTTTCTGCTAGAGAATGAAAGTTTGTCTTTGTCTTAAAGTAGTTCTAATAGCATTTTCTAAATGTGACTAAGAATGTTAATGTTTTGAAATGACAAAATACTTCCTTGGAATAGAACAGATATAATTTTATATCCAATTGTCAAGAGTATTCTTGTCCAAAAATACAAAGTTTAAACATTTCAACAATAATAAGAACAAGATCAATAGTTCTAGATATATATTTCATTTACATATATATATATATATATATATATATATATATACATTTGAGGATAGGGTGCTTGCATGTATGATTGTAGGAATGTGGAAGGCAGAAGCCAACACTAAGAGTCTTCCCCAACCATTTTTCACTTTAGTTTCTGACACAAGATTTCTTACCAACCTGACTCTCGTGTTTAGGCTAACCCGCCTAGACAGTAACCCACTTAGTTCTCTGCCTCTAGGGGGCTGGAAACAGATGCATACCACTATGCTTGGCTTTTTACATGGTACTAGAGACTAAGCTCAGTTCTTCATACTTGAGCTGCAAGCAATTTAACTGCCAAGTCAACATGCACAGAACCTTTTTATACAAGAAATAATTATAAATCTCTCTTCTCTAATAGTATATAAAATAGCTACAATTAAAAATTAAGTTTACCTGTTTATGCAATTTGACCAAACTTTTTTCACTTGGGTAGGTATTACGCTTTTCATCAAAATCTTCATAATCATCCATATTTCTACCCATCTTTTCCTGATAATCTGTAGGGCACTAAAAGAAAACCATTTTATAAAATCTTAATAAATCTTTAATTAAAATTAAAAATTTAATAAATCTTTAATAAAAATTTATATTTTTAAAAAATCTTTTATTCTGGAAATTTTTAATTTTCTCAGAAATATTTCCATTTTTACTGACATCTCTAATTTTCAGATTTTTTTCACTAGCTTACATTTTCAAAAAATATTTCAAAGGTATATTGAGTTTCTTCTCACTTCTACTAATATTTTTATAGATAGATATACTAGCTGGAAATTTGGAAAGGCAAGAAGTTTATTTTTAAAGGGTTATTCTAATAACAGGGACCTGATAAAAGTTCAGTTATTGTTCTAAATAATAAAGAAGATCATGAAAAATCGACCATGCTAAAGTTCTAAAGCCAGAGTATCCAGAAAAAAGATATATAATTAGGATTATCTGCCATATTGTCAGTTAATTATTACCTATATGGAGTTGTGCAGATTTATTAACATTTCTAAATAGATCTCAAATATAGCAAGTACAAGAGAAATGGTTAGAAAATTTATTTTTGAAAATATGACTTTAACTAAAGAAAGAGTAGCGGATAATAACTAGTAGAACAGCTTCTGGACATAGGAAAAGAAAAAATTCAGTGGTGGCTGAGGTACATAAAGGTAACTGTGGAACTTTTTAAATAATTATTTTAGAAGCATACAAATATACTTACAATTCAATACAACTTCATCAAAATCATAGCAATATGACTTATTTATTAAATGCCCATGTAATTTATTTAATGACACATATAAAATCACAAATGAAAAGCTGGTTGTAGGAATTACTGAGATGTGAGTTTAATTTCCTACAGGAGAGTCTTTAATGATAACACATGATGGCACAATAAAGATGCACCTCCATCACCATGTCATGCAATTACTGCAAGTTACTCAGCATTACTGCTATCCTCACATTTCAAGGAAAAATGCTTGAATAATTACCACCAAACTTATAACAGCATCAGAAAAATATTATATATAATTTACTCTGTGTTACATGAAAATCCACCTGGAAAACCTCAACCATATGCTTTTTATCATACTTTTCTACATGAAATATTAATTTATAATAGTATATAAGTTATACTCACAAGAAATAGAGGAAATTTTATAATATGATTACCTTTTTAAGTATTGTATCAACACATTTTCTTAATGGGTGGTTATACTTAATGCTTTCATTTACTTTACGAACTTCCTATAAAAACAGTGACAAAAATAAAAATATTTAGAGTTCTGCAAATCAGACATTTTAAATGATAATAGCACTAGATACTATTAAGTCTAAGATATTAACTTCAAATTGTTTAGCATTATAAAAAGTCTTTTCAAACAATAAAATTTATTAAAAGCATAAGATTACAAAGTATTCAAATAGATGTATTTATATTCTTGCCATTCTATATATTTATTCTCTATTGTTTACTTACTTCATTCAATAAATAATAAGCACTATTTAACACTTCAAAAGTCTATAATACATGTGTGTATAAATGTACATATATAGTTTAAATGAAATTTTCCAAATTTTGAAATTTGAAAATTGAGCTGACAATGCTCCCTCCAAGAGCCAAAGACCATCTAACAAATTCCTTAACATCAGTTATAAAAAGTCTCCCTTTGAGTTGTAGTTGGTCAGGAGAAAGTTATTGTTATTACTTATAAAACTCTACTACTGAAGACATCCTGTACTTCAGACACAGGTCTCAGAATCCCCTGGAACTAGAACTGATTTAAAAGCCTCTTTCTTGAGGACTAGCTATCATGACTCCAGAAGATGCCATAAGCTTCCAAAGGAGAGAAGCAGCCAATAGTCCTACTTAGCTGTGATGCCTGTGAACCATGACAAGGAGAGGCAGGGCATGATAGCAACTGTTCTCATCCTCACAGTCAAGTGTAGTTTTCAGCCCTCATCAAAGAAACTTTGCAATAGGAAACCACAATTAACCAAATGTATGGTTTAGAGCCAAGTCCCAAGGGATAGATACATTTACAATATATCCTCCTCTTAAAGATCACTGTGAATGGAGCTAGGGAGGAGGGGAAAGGGGATGTTAACAGAAAGACTGTAAGAGGAAGGGAATCAATTGTCAGCAGCTATACCGGTAAAGTCTCACTAATATGACTGCATAAACTTGAGCCTGAAAAGAACAACAGGTATGCTAATGTGGACAGGGAAAACCTCATGAAGCCTCAACACTACACAAAGAACTAGAAGCAATGAAGGAATGCTAAAGTGGGCTGAATGAATCTTCCCAGGGAAAAAAAGAGCACACTAATTGGTTATCATGAACGTCTAAATACAAATAACATTATACAGACTAAGAAGTATGTATTTAAAATACATGTGATGATTATATGCACAAACAATACAACAAATGTATCTAACAATTATTTTTTTTTTAAAAAAAGAAGCAATTAAATAAAGACCAGATTATAAACCTAAAGGAAATTAAAGCTGTCATTAAAAGCCTCCCAAGTAAAAAAAGCCCAAGTCCAGATGGTTTCAGTGCAGAATTCTACCAGACATTCAAATAAGAACTACTAACAATACTTCTCAAACTGTTTCATAAGGTAGAAACTGAAGGAATATTGCCAAACTCTTTTATGAGGCCACAATTACCCTAATACTCAAGCCACTCAAAGATGCAGCAAAGAAAGAGAATTACAGACCAATTTCCCTCATGAATATTGATACTAAAATTCTCAACAAAATCCTGGCAAACAATATACAACAACATAAAAAAATATCATCAACCATGATTAAGTAGGCTTCATCCCAAAAATGCAGGGATGGTTCAACACAGGGAAAACTGTAAATGTCATACATCATATAAACAAACTGAAAGAGAAAAACCACATGATCATATCTTTAGATGCTAAAAAAGCCTTTGACAAAAATCCAACACTCCTTTATGATGAAAGTCCTGGAGATATCAGGAATAGAGGGAAAATATCTAAATATAATAAAGGTGATTTACAAGAAGCTGACAGCCAACATCAAACTAAATGGAGAAATACTCAAAGCAATCCCACTAAAATCAGGAACTAGACAAAGATGTCCTCTCTCCCCTTATCTGTTCAATATAGTTCTCAAAGTTTTAGCTAAAGCAATAAGAGAATGAAAGGAGATTAAGGGGATATAAATTGGAAAAGAAGAAGTCAAACTATCTCTATTTGCAGATGATATGATTGTATACATATGTGACCCACAAAATTCTACCAGGGAACTTCTACATTTGATAAATCAGTAGCCCTCCTTTATACAAAGATAATAGGGCTGAAAAGAAATAGGGGAAACATCACCCTTTATAATAGCTGTAAATAGCATTAAATACCTTGGAGTAAATATAACCTAACAAGTAACAGATTTATTTGACAAAATTTTTAAATCATTGAAGAAAGAAATTGAAGAGGATATCAGAAAATGGAAAGCTCTCCCATGTTCCTGGATAGGAAGGATCAACATAGTAAAAATGGCAATTCTACCAAAAGCAATCTACAGATTCAATGCTTTTACATTGAAATGTTTTTACAGACCTTGAAAGAACGATACTCAATTTTATTTGGAATAACGGGAAAGCCAGGACTGCCAAAACAATTTTGCTCAACAAAAGAACCTCAGGAGGTATCACTATCCCCGACTTCAAATTATACTATAGAGCTACAATAATAAAAACAGCATGGTACTGGCATAAAAACAAACTTGCAGATCAATGGAATCAAAGATCCCAACATCACCCCAAAAACATATGAACACCTGATCTTCTCAAGGCCCAAAATATTCAATGGAAAAAAGATAGGATCTTTAACAAATGGTGTTAGCACAGCTGGATGGTAGTTTATAGAAAAATGCAAACAGATCCAAGCCTATCACCCTGCACAAAACTCAAATCCAAGTGGATCAAAGACTTCAACATAAACCAAGACACAATGAACTTGATAGAAAAGAAAGTCAAAATATTCTCCAAACATTGGCACAGGTGACCACTTCTTAAAATATAACACCAGTAGCACGGACACTAAGAACAACAATCAATAAATGGGATCTCCTGAAACTGAGAAGCTTCTGTAAAGCTCAAGACACAGTCAATAAGGCAAAATAACAGCTTACAGAATGGGAAAAGACTTTCACCAACCCTACAATTGACTGAGGACTGATTTCTAAAATATATAGAGACTAGAGTCCAAAACCTTGAATCACCCAATCAAATAATGTGGTTCTGAACTAAAAGGGTATTCTCAGCAAAAGAATTAAAAATTGCTGAAAGGCACCTGAAAAAGTGCTCAACATGTTTAGCCATCAGGAAATGCAAATCAAAACAACTTTTACATACCACCTTACACCTGTCAGATCCGCTAAGATAAAAGACACAGATGACTGCCTATGGAGGAGAGGTTGAGGAGCAAGGGGATCACTCCTCCATCGTTAGTGGGAGTGTAAGCTTGTTCAGCCACTCTGGAATGCAGTATGGTGGTTTCTCAGAAAACTGGGAATCAATCTCCCCAAGGATCCAGCAATACCATTATTGGGCATATACCCTAAAGATGCACATTCCCACTCCAAAGGCATTAGCTCAATTATGTTCATAGCAGCATTATTTGTAATAGCAAGAACCTAGAAATAACCTAGATGCCCCTCAACTGAAGAATAGATTAACAAACTGTGGAGTACTACTCAGCAGTAAGAAAAAATGATATCCTAAAATTGGCAGACAAATGGATGGATTTGGAGAATATCCTCCTGAGCGAGGTATCACAAACCCAGAAAGATAAACAGGGGATGTATTCACTCATTAGTGGAATCTAAACAAAAAAGCAAAAAGCAAAGCATGTCCAAGCTAAAACCACAAACATTGAACAGCTTGGAATCTGAAATACCTTGGACTGACCCCTGGATCCCATTCCCTCCAGAAAGAAACACCTGACCCAGTCTTGATTTTGGGGCAAGGAAAGTGGATGCTGAACTAAGCCACATTGGGACCTTGGGACCTCCTGCCCTTGCTGGGGAGGAGATAAGGAGATGGGGAGAAGAGAGAGTGACTGGGAGGGGCAGGAGGGGGAAAAGAGTGTAAACAAGGGGATACATGGATTAAAAAAAATGAGACTTCATTCAGAATAAAATAAAAAGGAAAAATAAAAATAAGAAGAATTGACAATGGTTCTGTCAAGTATTATGTTTCTAATAAACAGGATTAAATTATTCCACTCTTCTGATCAAAATCAATTATCTCATTATCAATTATCATTAATTACTTTAGAAAAAAGACCTACTGTTTCACATAGTGCCTAGGCTTCCCAATGAGAGTATTCTAGAGTACTCACAACTTACTGACCTATTCCTTGTTTACTGAGACCACTCTGTTGGCAGAGTGCTGGCTAGAAGACTGCCACGTAAGATGAGAAGATGTGTGATAGTTCATATCGATTATCTACTCCCAGCATTAAGAATCACCTTAGAAACAAACCCCTGGGCATATCTGTGAGGGATTTTTTACATTGTGTTAACTGAGGTAGAAAGATTCACCAAAATATAAGCAACACCTTTCCATGGGCTAGGGTCAGAGTGTGCATTCAAAGGAAAAAGCTAGCCAAACTTTTTATTTATTTATTACTCTCTGCCTGATTGTGGACAACATAAACAACTGTCCCATGGCCTCCTGCCATGCCTTTCCTTCCATGATGCACTATAACTCAGACAAAACTATGAGCCAGAATAAATCCTGCTTTAAAATTGCTTCACACAGGTATTTCATCACAACAACAACAAATGTAACGAAACTAAGAAATTTGGTAAAAGTGGGATTGTTATTTTGAAAAACCTGACCACATGGCTCTTTGGAACTGTAGCCTAGAGAGGTCCTACAATTGCTATAAGAAAAGCTTAGCAACTGGACCATTCTGGTGGGAGTTCAGAAGACAGGAATATTAAAAGAAATACAGATGTAGAGGGTCAACTCATGAGGTTTTAGAGGGGACCAACGGCACTATCAAGATTTGGGACAGAAGCCAAGCTTGCTTAATTCTGGCAGTAAACCTGGCTGCATTCTGCCCACGTCATGAGAAATTGGACAAGGCTGAATTAAAAGGTAATACACTACTTTAGTTAATTAATTAGTTAGTTATAAACACGACATATGTAAACTTAGGTAAGACTGTTTTCATATATAACTGGCTTTCTTTATTGCTTGACAGTTTCTCACATGTATGTATTCGTTCTGCATCACTCTATTCTAATTCCTACCTTATGCTTCCACCATTTTTTTCTCCCAACTTGACATACTTTTTTGTTTTTTTTATCCACTGAGTCCACATAGTGCTTCTTGTACATACAGGCAAGTAGAAACATCTATAGGAATATGGGTAGCCTCTGGGGGGGAAGGCATACACTTGAAGAAAACCGACTCCCCTTATCCCTATATGAATGAATTACTAAAATAGCTCCTCAGCTGTGGGTGGGACTTCATAGCCTCTTTCCTATTTATGCTGGGATTCTGGCTAGTTTAATCCTATGCATGTAGCCACAACAGTGGGGAGTCCATGTGGACTAATTTCTTTGGTGGAGGAAATTGCGAGATAGCACAACATTCAAATTGTGTCGTGGCTATTGCTCACTGTTTTCATTCATTTCTAATGGTAAGAGATCTGAAAATGATTTGGTGAAGAAAAATATGCAAACTAAAAAGTTAAAGTGATTAGGGAAGAAGTTCTGAGGACAAGAACCACTACACTGAAGATTCTGTGAAAATGTAAAACCATTTGAAAAGCGAAAGGCTGAACTAAGAATGTCAATAAAGGAGTCAATCATAAAGAAATCACAGTAGGAATGGTCCACAAGGTTGGGCTTTACCTTGACCTGGCAGCAGAATTTGGCTGTTCATCTACATGTTATAGGTCTTAAAGACATAAAGGATGAAAGAGTGAAAGGGTCACAGAGGCATGTGTGTAGATTCAAGCAGTATGTGGCAGAGACAGATTCCCTGTAAGAAAGCCCTCTAGGGCCACTTGTATGAAACTGTGAAGATGAAATGTAAGTTAAAATAGAAACTCGATGTTGGAGATGCTAGGGCCATGAGAAGACTACCAAGGAAAGCACTGTCATATTCCAGAGCTGTCCAAGAGAGAGACTAAGTGTGTTACAAGTGGCAGAGCTGGAGAAGAGGTTCTCTCTCTCTCTGTGTCTCTCTCTCTCTCTCTCTCTCTCTCTCTCTCTCTCTCTCTCTCTCTCTCTCTTAAAAAAGATTTATTTATTTATTTATTTATTTATTTATTTATTTATTTATTTATTTATTATGTGGTGTTCTGTCTGCCTGAGAGTACCAGATCTCATCATGGATAGTTGTGAGCAACCATATGGTTGCTGGAAATTGAACTCAGGACCTCTGGAAGGGCAGCCAGTGCTCTTACTTCCATTGAGCTATCTGTCCAACTCAGCTATGCAAGCTCTTTAGAGCCCAGATAATTCTATTGTGAGCTCCAGATGCCTGACCTGGAACTACAGGATTTAGTATTTTCCTGATGTTTTATGGCATTGCTTTAGTATAAGCTTTCCATTCTTTCCTTTTGGGGTGGTAATATTTAGTCTGTGCCATGAAATGTATGTACTTCTTTTTGATTTTATAGGGACTCACATTTAAGAGATTACGTAAGTCAGAAGAGACTCTGCACTTACACTTTTGAACAATATTGGAACTGTTAAGGACTGTGGAGACTTTTGAAGTTAGACTTAATGCATTTTGCATTATGAGATAATCTTGAGCCCATGGGGACAAAAAGTGGAAGGTTCCAGCTTAAAAGTGGTATGTTTGAATATCACATTGACAATGGGTAGACTTGTGATAACTTACATTGATTATCAACTTGACAAGATCTGAAATGACCTTGTAGACAGAGCTGTGAGCATGTTTGTGAAGGATTTTTCTACATTAGGTTAATTGAGGTTGGAAGACCCATCTTAACTTAGACTGAATAAACAGGAGAAAGTAAGCTAAGCAGCAATATTTCTTGTTCTGCCTCCTGACTGGAGACCCTGGGGCCTGACATTCCCATCACCATATGTTCCTTGCCATGATGGATTATCCCTTCGAATTGTAAGGCCAAATAGTCTTGGCTTTCTGTAAGCTGTTTTTGTCAGTTATTTTATTATATCTGTGAGAAAAGTAACCAATGCGACAAGGTATTGTCAGTCAATTCCACTGACTATGACTGTATATGGTGATAAGTATTTTAATGAGCATCAAAAGCCATAAAAGGGAAGAGGAATGTCTTGCAAGCATGAGGATCTCAATTCCTATCTCCAAAACCCATGTAAAAAGCCATGGATAGTGATGCTCCCTGGTAATCAAGAATTATGAAGGTGGAGAAGGCCTTGAAGCTCAGTGGCCTGCCAGTCTAGCTGAATCAATGTACTTCAGATTCAAGGAGAAACCTTATCTCAAAAAATAAAAGTGTATATCAAACAACAAAAGATATACAGTATATGGACCTTGAGCTTCCAAATGTGCACACATATGAACAAGCACTAACAAGTAAACCACAGACATACACACACACACACACACACACACACACACACACACACACACACACACAAGATGAGTGTATGTTAGGAACAAAGTCTTTGGAATTAGTATTTCCTAGGAATCACAATGTTCTGTAATATTTGTGAAATAAAATGTTGGAATCACTTTTCTATATGCTACAAAACAAAACAAAAACCCTGCATGCCACAGTCTTTACATAAAGAGAACAAATGGGATTTTAAAAGAACATTCAGAGTACAAATGATAGGTAATGATGAACAGAGAAACCATCTGATATACTATGAAAATTATTAAAAATTTATGTGACAGATGACAGAGATTTCTTGCTATCAAACATGAAAAAGAAAATACAAAATAGAATTGTCCTATAAATATGTACAAGGATATTAATGTTTCCAAAAATTCTAAATTCCAAATGAGTTTTCTTATAAAATTATAAAACATTTATGTCACATAATAAAATAAGCTCGTAACAAAACCAACATCATTTATAGTAAAAAGTGATCTACTTGGAGAGTAATTTATCAACAACCATGAAAATCTAATGTATGCATACTCTGAATAATTAGTACCAACAGACACTGCCCTGG
Organism: Sigmodon hispidus; assembly: GCA_004025045.1. Lineage (NCBI taxonomy): Eukaryota > Metazoa > Chordata > Mammalia > Rodentia > Cricetidae > Sigmodon > Sigmodon hispidus. Next base: position 39,327 of record PVIH01006244.1, on the reverse strand, counting down.
TAAGGAACTTAGTTTACTGAGAAAAACAGACAAACAAAAAAGATATGGAACTGCTCAAGTGCAGGATGTTCTGAATGAGTATAGTTTGGTTTAGGGGTCTCTCGGATGAAACGATCATTTAAAGTGAAACAATGAGTCAGTCACCTATGAGGAAGAACAAGACTACTGACAAGAAGGCCAAGGACAGTGAGTATCAAGGTCCCCAGACAGAAGTAAACGAGCTACATCAGGGAGAAACAACAGCATGGCGGCAATAAAGGTCTGGTTACTGTGTGACTAGGCTGGAGAAACAATATTCAAGACTTCCCAGAAATGTTACTAGTAATTCATTTTGAGATATGTTTGTTTTAAATACATGTCTGGCAAGATTAGATTTAATTTTATTTTTATATCTTTGATTTATTTTAAAACTTTTGAGACAAGATTTCCCTATATAGTTCATAATAGATTTGTATTTGGTACATAGCTCAGGCTGGTCTTGAGGTCACTTTCCTGATTTAGCAGAGATTACAAGCATCTTTGCTACTACGCTCAGATCACACTCCTGTTTTCCAAAGGTCATCCTATACACTATTACATTATACCTTTCTATTTCTAAGTTGCCTTAGAGTTTGTAGTTAGCACAAATTTATTTACTTTAAACATTAACTATATAATCTAACCATATAAGTGAAATATTATGTTTTTCCTTGAAATTATTTAGCCATTAAGTACAAGCAGGGATTGAAACAGTTAACTTTTCACATTTGCTATCTGTTTCAAATTTAAAGTTTACTTAACAGTTAATTTTTAAATTTTGGGAGGAATTTGAAATATTAGCTTGTTTAGGAGGCCAATGCTTTATCCACTAAATGTCCTGGTATTTGATTAGAATCTTGTTAGCTATCAAAATTCTAACAGTTCTTTGAATCCCTGATCATTTTTTTTTCCTGATTTCTCTCCAGATTTTGTGAAGCCTCTCCATATTAAAGCATTTTCAGTATACCACCCACTTTTATCATATACAGTCAGGGAATGAATATATAGTCTTCTATTCCAGACGGTTAATACAGTATGGGCATATCTATGTAGAATAGTTTTTTCTTTTTTTTGGTTTCTTTTCCAAAAATCCATTAAAAAAGAATGCTGTCAGCCAGACATGGTGGTACAGGCCTGTGATTTCACCCAGGACTACATAATGGCACAGTAAGACAGTAAGATCTTATCTCAAATAATAATAAAAAGGAAAAAAGAGAGAAGAAAAAATGAATGAAAGAGAGAGAGGGAGGAAGGGGGAAGGGAGGGAGGAATGGAGGGAAGGAAGTAGGAAGGGGAGAGACAGGGAAAGACTAGGAAGGGGAGAAAAGGTGAAGGGAAGGGAAAGAAGAAAAGGAGAGAAAAAAAGAATACCTTGATTTTTACATGGAAATTTTTCCTTCATAAAAAGATATTTAAATCCTACCACTTTCAACTGATGAACAGTACACTGAAATAATACACATGGTACAATGCTAGGTTTTAATTTTCATGTCTTACTCCTGAGGGCTCCTATCTAATAAAAAGAGCACCTCTCTATTTTATTCACACTTTTAGTTCGTCTGAGGGAGCCTGTAATCCTAGCTATTCAGGAGGCTGAGGCAGCTAGATCACAAGTACAAAGTGAGTTCAAAGTCTAGGTAGACCCCTTTAAGATACCTGTCACTAATGAAAAAAAATAAAAAATATCAAGTAAAGAAGAGGTTGGGAATATAGTACAGTGGTGTGCAACCACTGAGTGTATGTGACACACACATTTGGTTCAATCCCTAGTGCTGTAAGTAAACAAAAGACCCCAAAACAATACATGTGACTCGCATTTGTTGAAGAACAGTAAATGAACTAGCAAAATCCAAATTCTTCAACTTTGCAACAAATTAATTTAACACCAACTCTTGGGGAGCGTACTATCAAACAAAAATTATCTTCTTTCATCAAATGTTTATCATGTTAAATGTTTAATCAAATATAAATCTTTAAATACTTACAAGATTTTTTTCAATAGTTTTTAAATTATATATCTCCCAAACTAAGTGTAAAAATGTTTATCATGGCTCTCAGAAGAAACTGACATTAAAACCTTGTTCTTAGAGACAACAAGGTTGTCTGAGCCGCCCAGTCTGTAATTCTTTTGTTACAGCAGCACCATGTTGCTAATACAAAAGGCTTCCTGAAGAATCCTTGTTTCTTAAGAAAAGAAAATGAGGTAAGTGGGGAACAGAAGGTTCGGTGGTAGAAAAAAAAAATAGTTAAAAACCAGAGGTCTTCAAACTAAAGCAAATCCAGTAGTCTCCTCCCACCTGTTCTCAGACTGAGATACAAGCCTTCATAGTCTACTGTCACTTTCAGACCACAATCACCAAGCAACCACAGCAGAAACCACATGGCAACAAAGCCTCAAACACTTATCATCTGGCTCTTGATATTTTAAAAAGGGACATGGTGCTGTTAGGGTGTGAACTAAAGTTAAATCCCCTGGCTCCCCATATTAGCTGTGTGTACATAAGAAAGTTATTTTAATTCCTAGGACTTCATTTTCTTAATTTGTAAAATAAGGATTAAAAGAAAAAACACTTTTGTAAAGTTGAGAGAATTCAAGTTGACCCTTGAAAAACAAATTTGAACCATGCAACTTCATATGCACACATATTTTTTTAAATCTCTAATAACTTAATAAAACAAACAATCAGAACAACCTAGAAATGTTGAGCAACTTTTTAAATTAGGTGCCATTGACGAATACATACACACACACACACACACACACACACATATTTATATGTATCCTATTTTAGCATTTACTACTATAAAATAGGTATCTACCATGAAAGCTAACTGATCAATACTCATTGACAAAACATTTGCAGACCAGACCTGGCACCATTAGCAGTCAAGAGAACAGTCAACAGAGACAGTATTATATCAAAACTGCTCTTACAGGATTAACTTTGCTTACCTCCATTACATCCTCCAAATTCTCTTCTGCATCTGCTTTCTCTGTCATCAATTTTGCTGCCTTAAAGTAAGTCTTCATAAGTAGATAACCCCTTTTGGCTCCATTCCAGTATGACCGAGGAATCTCCACCAAGCCATACCCCAATAATAACACAAGGAGAAACAGACCCCATGTGTTGGCAGCAGCTATTCCAATAGTTTGAAGTTGGTTCCTAAGAAATAGAAAATATAAGCATTTATCTATGATAAATGTATTTTTAGAAAACTGTCCAAAAGGATAAGTAGAATTTCATATAAAGAAATTTTCAACTCTTCTTTTCAGTCACAGCAGATAATCCATGTATTATTTTAATGTAAAGACAAAGTCTGACTGTAAAAATAGACTTTTATATGAGAAAAACTGCTTCAATTATAGTCAAAAGTAGAATATAGGATAATTCATAACACACACACACACTTCCTCCACAGAAAACATTTCTCACTAATGTTTCTCACTAATGTGCTTCCTAAATCAAGATTAAAGTGATTTCTGTAAACAGTTAAATTAACTTGTGTTATGGTTGACTTACACCAACAATGAGACCTATCTCTATTATTCTATACATAAATTTGGGGATAACATGCACATTAAAAATCATATATGCAAAATGGTTTTTAATTTATTGAAATATATGAACCTAAAATAACATTTAGGAAAACAATTTTGTCAAACTTCAACAAGACAAACAGAATATATATATATACTGTGGGGGAAAAATTTGAGCATTTATAATATTAGAATTTATGCTAAAATATTGTTCTTTACCATAGGGTATTTTTGTCAAAACATTAATATACCACCTAATAGTTATGTTTAAACATGCCATTCTGGATTTTCTTTCTTAGTAATATACATTATTCAAATATACTTTGAGGGGTATCTAAGACATGGCATGTATATCTATTTACTTGTATATAAGCAATAAAAGTTCATTGAAAATGGCATGAACATACACAGAACAGTGTTTAAAAAAGACTATCTTTCTTACCATTCTAAATGCAAACGTGGGTTTACAGCCACATAGATTAGAAATGCTCCAAATATCAGCAAGTAAGTGCCATAATAGATTGCATTCTCAATCAGGGCTGTTTTTATTTTTCCAGTGATGGAAAACCCTCCAGATCTTGCGTATGACTGCATAAAAGGTAACAGAATCCTAGTCGGATGGAAAACATAGGATTAAAAACTCAATTACATATCTGGACAATCTTAAAATATCACAAATACATGAATCTCAATGTATAATTCTCCCAATAAATTTTATTATAAGTAATTACACGTTAATACTGAATGAACTATAATAAGCAATTATTTTTATATTAAATTTTGGGAAAAATAAAGATTCTAAAGCAGGAAACTACAAATTAGGCTACAATGGCATACAGAGTAGAACAACATTAGTGACTTCAGATTCCCTAAAAGGTCTAAAATTAGGCCTTAGAGCCCTCTTGAAGAGGGCCAAATTGTGGTATATGACCGTAATCTTAGCACTTAGAAGACTAAGGCAGGAAGATTGCTGACTTTGAAGACAGCCTGGATACATAATTTCAAAAACAAACATATAAATAACAACATAATTCCTTTAGAACAACTTTGGACTACATCGCAATGAGGGAGGGGTCAATCCTATGGACCAAAGACTGCATAATCTCCACAACACAGGACATAAAAACACAGATGGATTGATGAAACTGAATCAAAGACCCTGATATAAATCCACATACCTCTGAACATCTGATTTTTGACAAAAATGCCAAAAATTGTACAATGAAAAAGATAGCACCTTTAAAAACTGGTGCTGGCATAACTGAATGGTAGCATCTAGAAGAATGCAAATAGATCCATATCTATTGCCATGCACAAAACTCAAGTCTAACTGAATCAAAGACCTCAACATAAATATAGTTCCACTGAACCTGATAGAAGAGAAAGTGGGAAGTAGCCTAGGATGCATTAGCACACGGGACCACTTCCTGAATAGAACACTAGCAGTGCAGACACTGACATTGACAGTAAATAGGACCTCATGAAACTGAAAAGTTTCTATAAGGCAAAGGACATCATCACTAGGACAAAGTGGCAGCCCACAGAATGGGAAAAGACAGCAAGCCCAAATCCAACAGGGGGCTAATCTCCAAAATATATAAGGAACTTAAGAAACTAGACATCAAAAAGCCAAATAACCCAATTTTAAAAATGAGATACAGATTTAAAGAATTCTCAAAGAGGAGAATCTGAAACGGTCAAGACACACTTAAAGAAATGTTCAACCATCTTAACCATCAGTGAAATGCAAATCAAAACAACTCTAAGATTCCATCTTACACTTGTCAAAATGTCTAAAATCAAAAACACTAATGACAGCTCACGCTGGAGAGGATGTGGATAAAGCGGAACACTCCTCCACTGCTGGTGGGAATACAAACTTGTACAGCCACTCTGGAAGTTGATGTGGTGGTTTCTCAGAAATTTGGGGATCAATTTACCTCAAGACCCAGCTATAACACTCTTAGGTAGCTCAATCATACCACAAGGACACTTGCTCAGCTATGTTCACAGCAGCATTATTTGTAATAGCCAGAACCTAGAAACAACCTAGGTGTCCCTCAACCAAGAATGGATAAAGAAAATGTGGTACATTTACATAAAAGAGTACTCCACTGCTGTTAAAAACAATGTCATCATGAAATTTGAAGGTGGGGTGGGGTGGAGGGGGAGAGTGGAAGACAGGGCAATCACAAAGAAACCCATAAAAGCAAATGGCCTCCTCATGGGAGCTCACAGCTAGAGAGCCTGCATGGTACAGGCTTAGGCTCTCTGCATGTGTGTTGGTGTATATATGATTTGATCTACTTGTGGAACTCCTGGCAATAAATGGGAGCAGGGCTTGTTTCTAAGGTTTTGGCTGGCTTTTGGGGAACCTGTTCCTAATGTTGGGTTGCCTTGCCCAAGCTTAATACACAGGAAGGTGGTTATTCCTACCTCAACTTTATATGCCATGCTTTGTTGGCACCCATGGAGGCCTGACCTTTTTGAACAAAGGTGGAGGAATGGTGATTGAGGAGTGGGAGGCAGAGGGGAGGTGTGGATAGGGAATTGGGAAGAGCTGCAGCAGGGATGTAAAAATAAATTTAAAAACCCTAATTAACTTTTTTAAAAAGGATACAATGGACTGAGGAATAAAGTAACAGTCAGCAAATGGAGACATCAAATGGAGAAGGCTTGCTTATTTAAGAAGTCTATCTGGATATCCAATTGTAAACTATGGCGTGTGTGTGTGTGTGTGTGTGTGTGTGTGTGTGTGTGTGTGTGACAGAATGTCTAACAGAAATGAATAATGAATAATAAATACAAAGCGTTGTCACTCTTAAGAATAAGACTGTCTAGAGAAGAATGTGAGGAATACTTCAGGGGCACTATGAATGGCCTGTATCACTGAGTGCTGGTATATGGATGCATCTCCTTTAAAAAAATGAATTAAATACTGAGTAAATTTCTTAGCAAGAATTCATACTTTAATTTTTAAAAAATCTCCAGAAACATTTGCTGTAATGATATTAGTGAGGTAGAAACTGAAAAAATATTTGAGTTGAGAAAACTTTTTTAAAAATACATTTGTTTGTAGGTTAGAGAGTTATTTATGTGCATGGAGGACTATTATTACATGATGAGAAAATTATGTTGTCAAAATTGAAAGCTGTAAGTCAGTAACAAAAGCTCAAGAGGACAGGTTCACACTTTAGGAAGTTGGGTTAGCATAGTAAGAATGCATCGTCCATCCCTGGAGGACAACGGGAAAAGGACTGCTAAGTAGTATTGATAAGATAGACACTGAGAGAACTGTCATGTGACAACTTCTATTTTCATTATGAAGCAAACTAAAGTCATATGCCAAGAGAAAAGGTAACATTTTAGAAGAAACAGAAAAGGACCACAAAAGACCTGAAATTCAGAAAGTGAAGAAAAAGCAGACAAATAAAAATCTGGCAATTTCAAGGGTATGGTCAAGATTATAAAACATAAACTTTCAGAGATACTATTCTACTATGTTTTGTAATTTTCCTTTTGCAATGTTTGCTACATCGAGTTTACAAGCTTAGTGGCCTGCAGAGTATCTAAGAAAGGGTCAGCTGTAATTGATGCTAGGTAAGGACAGGCAGGCAAGATGACTAAGCATACGGCTCAAGGGAAGACCAAATATTTAGGAACTAGGTCACAGAAATAAAGGAAACAAGAATGTCTGAATAAGCAGGCAGGGCTAGAGGGTGGGCCCCTATTGCTACAGACATTGTACATTTACAACCCAAGGCTTGATTATTTGAGCTGGATCTAATTTGAAAGCTTCCTTCCTTCACTCTAGGCTTCTTCAGTAAATACTATTCAAGCTGCCAAAAGAGAGAGGCAATTAAATAGCCCTACCCAACTGCAACATCTATGAACCAGAATAATAACCAGTATGACAAGATATCTGTAATGGTGTAGTAAATGGCATTCACATTTGTTGGTAGTAACCAACATCTGTCTAATTGGACTTAAATCCCACTTAACAGGAAGAAACTCATGCCTGGAGCTGAAAAGCTAAACAGCTTCCTAAGGCTGGTAAGGACATGTGCATTAGAGAATAATCTACTACCACCATTTTGCTAGACCAGCAAAAGTCCTTACTATATCTAAGTCTTATCCTTATACCCACAGATTGGTATAGCTACTATGCCTTATCAAAAAGCCTCTCTTTCCTGAAAATGGAGACAAATACAGAAAAACACAAGAAAGTGTGGGAAGTCCACCCCAACCCAGTCTATATCACAGCTCCTGCTTTATATCTCAAGGGTCATTATGAAAGAGTGAAGATTTTTAAGAGATAGAATACCAGAAGTCTGTGGTGAAAGTCTCTCCTAGAAATAACTGCATAAATAAAACCCTAACAATGGCAATATTTATAGACATATTAACACAGATAGGGAAAAATTTTGTAGGGTGCTGGTTCTCAACCTTCCTAATGCTGTGACTCTTTACACAGTTCCTCATGTTGTGGTGAACTCTAACCATAAAATTATTTTTGTTACTATTGCATAACTGTAATTTTGCTGCTATAAATCCTAATTAAATGTCTATGTTTTCCAATAGTCTTAGTTGGCCCCCAAAAGGGCCATGACCTACAGACTGAGAACCACTGCTCTAAACCAGAACTAGAGACAACTAATGGCCACCGGGAGAGGGAGAATTAGCCCTTCCCAGGAATGAAAATCCCCTCATTGATTGTTCAATGCAGGTGGTCAATCCTATAACCATATACACACAAACAAAAATCTAATTATCAGGTAACATGTAATAGTAATAATCAAAGAAATAGATGCTATTAACTTGAGGGATGGAGTGGAGGTGTGAGATAGGTGTGAGAGGGTACTTGGGATAGACTGAAGGGAGGAAAGGGAGAGGGGAAGTTATTAATTCTATTTTAATCAAAAACATATTAAAGAAAAATTGAAAAACAAAATAAAGGGAAAGTGGTGAGCACAGTGAAAGCACATCCATGTAATAACGGAGCTAAAGGAGCACTGGACTCAAAGTCAAACAAGAAGAATAACATGGAAGGAAGACGGCACAAGAAACATTTTCATCTGTTTTCTGTTTTATCTGCTTTTTTCCTCTTACTTCTCTTCCTTTTTACCCCCTAGAGGAACACCTGACTCAGTCTCGATATTGGGGGGAGAAAACTGGATCTGCCAGGAGTGGAGGCTGAACTGAGCAATATTGGGACATTGGGACCTTGGGACCTCCTGCCCATGCTGGGGAGGAGATGGGGAGATGTGGAGAAGAGAGAGTGACCTGAGGGGATGGGAGGGGGAAGGGAACGAACTTGAATAAGAATATACACGGATAGAAAATGAGACTTTATTCATAATAAAAAAAAAAGGAAAAAAAATAGGAGAGATTTGAGTCAATAAAAATGGAATATATACATTTTAGAATACTAAGGTTCACTAAAAATAGTCATTTCAGCCAAAAATGCATCCTACACTGCTACTTACCAAGTTAAAAACTGTGATGTCCAATAAACTACCCTCCAGAAAATTGGCATGATCCCATCCGGAATGTAACTCCATGGCTTGAAACATGGATGTTGTCTGTTACAACAATTTAAAGTCAATTAATCACAAATAATTATTTCTTAAATGAAAGTTTATATGAATTTGTAAATAGCAAAGTTCACTTACAGCAAATGAATAGCTATTGATCAAATCATAATCTCTCAGAAAATTTAAAAACAAAGCTGCCAAACAAAACACTGTACGTGAAAGAAACAAACCATTTACTCTAAAAAGGAATATCATTTAACTTTCCAATTTCCAGTGTATTTTAATTATGTAGTGAAAAGAAGCGCTAGTATTTAATTAACTGACTGATAGTGTGGAAATCTTTAGAAAACAAATAAATTTATGAAATCAATTACTCAATGATCACACTTAAAATATACCTATCACATCTGTAGGGCTGGCTATATTTTGTCCTTTTTGGTATATACTAGTGAGAGTTGGAACAGGAATTTAATAGGAATTCAATATAACAGAAATTTAGGTGATTCATTCCTGACGGATGTAATGCTAATTAAATTAAACACCCTATCACTTCTTTAGAGACAAGCACCCACATCTATCCATAATTCTGGTCATATTTTCTAATAGTCTCTGACCATAAACTCTTCCACTTAAAAGTTTTCTAGATAATGAAGCCAGAATCTTTACAGCAATACTGGTTGTGTTCAGTGAACCCAACACTGGAATTACAAGTGCATGTCACCATGCACAACATGTTTATGTGGGTTCTGGGAATCAAACTCAGATCCTATGATTGTAAGGCAAGCACTGACTGAGCTATCGCACTAGGCCCCATATTTTCTTCTTAAAGCTGCATAAAGAAGCATCTAAATACTCTCCATAGTACCGACAAAAGCTTCATGTCAATATTCGTAAGTTTCTTACATGGAAAATTAATAGAAATTCAATATAACCTTTTGAAATTTTGAATTTGTTTATTCTTCATGTGAAATCATGTTTCTTTTAAACATTAAGATTAAACATGTGTGTGAATTTGTGTGTGTGTATGTGTGTGTGAATGTACATGAGTGCAAGGGCCCATAGAGGCCAGATGTTTTGTCAGTTGTGAAATGCCCAACATGGGTGTTAGGAACTTAATCTGGGATAAACAGAAAGAAGAGAAAGTGCTGTTAACTACTGAGCCATCTATCTAGCCCCTATGATGTTTCTTAAGAATGTGTAATGTGGGAGAAAACCCTTTATTCACAATAAACTTGTTTTAGCTTGTTTCTGCTTGGGGATTTTCAAAACAAGGTCTCATGTAGACCAGGCTATCTTGAACTATGTAGGTGAGGCTGGCTTTGCACTCTAGATTTGCTGGGGTTACAGGCTCCACCATGCCAAACTCTACTTGTGTTAACTCTTGTAAATTAGATGAAATAGAAAATACTTCTCCTTTATAAATTTATTTATAGTGCTGAAACTTGGGAATGTCCATAATTTTTAAATCTAAGACAGATTGAGATGAGTAAGAGGTTTTAAATTTTAGTAAAGGGTGGAAACCTACTAAAACTTATGTTTTCTTTAAGTTTCTCACTACCACAATGTATTCTGATAAAGATTTAAAATGTATATTTAAACACCATGCAATACAATAAATACACTTGCAAGAATGAAAGTAGGAGGACCAATAGGGAATGAGGGAAACTAGGTGCTAAAGTTATCAATTGCAATATTGCAATATTTATTTTACACAGAGAAGCAGAAGAAACAAATACCTTGGAGCCGGGGTGACAGGTGCATACGCTCCAGTAACATTGTTATTTTCAGAAGGGCTGGAATTTGCAGCAGCATGTCTGCATCGGTTGTATATTGTCTAAAGCAATGGATACATGGTTTTAAAACAAGAACCAAGAATTGATCAAATACCCAGGATATTTCATAAATCTACCTACCTATTTTCATGGCTTATACTGCTTAATAACTAAATGCCTAAAACAACATTGAAACTCAAAATGTAAACATAACCTCACAGTTTTGTTGTTTTAACAAAGCAATATTCAAAACATACTTCAAATTGTATGATTACAACTGTCTTTTAAATTGTATCTCAATTTCACTCTTACCGTACTGACATCCAGTGGCAGTATGAAGACAATAAGAAAGCAAAGATACCAAGCAAGCAGTGTTCCAATGATTACAAGTCTGTGCTGTTTCTTAAAGTCTCCATATCGATGAAGGAGAAACAATGCCAGAAAAAAGACAAAAACAATCTCAAGACCTAAAGCTGCACCACTCATTATTAAATGCTCACAATCTCCAACCAAAGTGATTCATGTGTAGTTCTGGACCATATCTGTTCACTAGAAAAGAAAAAGGAAGGAAACATAACATTAACACAAGAAAACAATAATTTAGAAAAATTTAAATTATTAATGTATCAATAAACTCTTTGGAAAACTTGTGTGACTTGACGTTGGCCTGTGAATAAGATGAAATGACAAGTTTTGGTTTTTTTTTTTATAATTTGTCTTTTAAAGTACATCTTTAAAATTTCACAAGTAGGCTCGGTGTGCTAGCACATGCCTTTGGCTTAGTACTTTGGGTGCTAGGGAAGAAGAATCATGAGTTAAAGGCCAGTATGTTACATATTCATTATTCTAAAACATATTATATGTTCTTAAAGTTTCTCACTGCCATATTGTGTACTAATGCATATTTAAAATGTATATATAAAGATATATAGATTATAAATGTATATATAATTTCTTTAGGGAAAAATATTGTAATAAAAGTCATACTCATTCTTAAAAATATTAAAAAATTAAGAAATCCTTAATACTAAGATATGAACAGTTTAATATAGTTGAGTATGTTTCTTCTAGCCAAATATTAAATTATTTTTAATTTAAAACCTTTTTTGCAATCAGCAAGAATGTTTATTATACCAGCATACATGTGGGGTCATTCACCTGTACATATAAAATGGCAACAATCTCAAGAAAGATTTTTTTCCAAAATTTATTCTTTAAAAAATAACTTTTAATATAGAATATATTTTGATCATGCTGTTTCTCCTCCCCCAACTCCTCAGAGCCTCACCACCTCCCCATCTACCCAACTTCATGTTCTTTCTCTCAAAAGAACATAAAAACGAAAACAAAACAAAACAAATATCAGAAAGATGAAGAATACCAACGCACATGCGCAATCACACACACACACACACACACACACACACATCCCAAACAAAAACGATGGAGTCCATTTTGCTGGCTAACTACTCTTGGGCATGAGTCTGCCCTGAGTGTGCTAATATTTCCCATGACACTCCATTGGAGAAACCTGACTTTCTTTTTGCCACCAGGTATCAACTGCAAATACTTTCTTGGTTAGGGGTAGATCTTTGTAGTAAAATATTTTATGTAAATAAGCAATAGCAGAAAATTAGATATTAAGCCTACTTTAGGAAGTTAGACATTTAATAAAGTTTTCTAAGATTATCCATAGCCAAGAACTTACATTTTCTGAAAGAAAGTCACCAACAGAAATATTCAAAAGTAACTTATTTGAAATATCATTCTCCTTTTGTGCTTTGTCAAACTCAACTTTAATGATTTAAAGTTTGTAATAATCTACTTTATAGGTTAACATTTTTGCTAATTTATATAAATCTTGATTCCTCTAAAGAGAGCTACTACTACTACCACCACCACCACCACCATTGAAAAACTCTCTAGATCATGTTGGTCAGTCAGAAATTCATGATATAGCTTAGATTAGGTTCAAACTCATCAATCTTCTTGTTAGACTGCTGCAGCCACACCCCCACCTGCAGAGGCTCTGAGGACCCTACGCCTATGTCTAAGCTGTGTCTACCTTTAAAAGCCCCAACCACATGAGAGACCTCATTTTTTCCCCTCTCTCTCTCTCTCTCTCTCTCTCTCTCTCTCTCTCTCTCTCTCTCTCTCTCTCTCTCTCTCTCTCTCTCTCCCCCTCCCCTACATGTTCCTTTAATAAATCTAATATGGCTCTTGGCAGTGTGCTAGCAAATTCTCCCACGTGCAAAATACTAACACTCCTACCACGAGTTAACCTGAATGCTGAGATTACAGGCACCTGGCACCATAGCTGGTCTTACTCAATAAAGTCATTAGTTGTTTTTTATTTTGCTGTGTTCCAAGTTTTTGAGACATGGTCTTGCTATGGAGCCCAGGCTACCTTCTAACTCATTATATAAACCAGACTAGCCTTGAAATGATAACTCTACTACTTCGAGTTCAGAATTAAGACAACAATTCTGTTCTGTTTTGTTTGTTTAAAACAGGATATCATGTAGCCCAGGCTAGTTCTACCATGAATGAACCTTGAATACTTCTTGCCTTCACTTCCCAAGTACTGGTGGATTACAGGCATGTCCCACCACGCCCAGCTGGAAAATCTTTTTAATTGCAAATGTTAATACAAACACCAGCAAATGATTTTTCTCTACTAAAAATCAAAATAAAGAAGAAAAAACTAACTGAATACAATATGTAATTCCCCCCCACACCCTGAATCCAGAGCTTGGTAATTTAGCTATGAGCTAGCTAATGGCACCAGAGATTCTCCTGCCTTCGCTTTGCTCATCAGTAGGAAGGTCATGTGTCTATCCACCCAACTTCTGTGTGGGTTTGGGGAACCTGAACTTTGGTCTTCACGCTTACATATTGGCACTTTTTCCACTGACACCTTCGCTATGTCCCTGATCTACCTTCTGTAGCTAGATTCCCTGAAAGAGAGCTCTAAGGCAGTGTCTGACATATTTGAAATATCTGCTGAAATAATAAATGGGTGGTTTCTGTGTTCACCAGTACTTATACTATTTTTCTATTACTGCTTAATTTGAAAGCAATTTAAAACTTGTTACAAAAAAATTTATAAAATATCGTCTACTACTTTGTACCTTATCAGCTGTCAGCTGCTATTGAACACTTTAAATACCATATTCTAATAAACACCATGGACTTCAATCATTTTTAAGGCAATCATACATTAAGTGACCAGGTGACATTGCAAGGTAGAATGTACTGATGAAACCTAGTACCATCTCCAAGATCCAGCTTTTTTAAAATGTCACTCAGAAAAAACAAATCAGGCTTCTCTAATGAAGTGTCACTGAAATATCAATCACACTCCAGGTTAGGTCCTCTGTCCAAGAGCAGCTGTGTAACAAAAAGAAACTCAGTGTTTGGTGGTGGTTTGTTTGTTGTTGCTACTGTGTACTTTTGTTTCATTTGCTTTGATTTGACTTTTTTTTTTTTTTTTGTCTTACTGGTCTTTTGCTTGCTTTGATAATAGTTTCTGTGAGGGTTTTTGTTTTGTTTTGTTTTCTTTATTTGTGGGATTTTTTTTGTTTTTATGTTTTGTTTTGGTTTAAAAGAGAAAGAACATAAAGTTGGTGGGTAGAAATGTGGGAGGATCTAGAAGTTGGGGAGGTTAAAAACATGACAAAAATATATCATATAAAAGCACTTTTTAATTAAAGAATAAAAAATGTTACTCAGTGTGTCTAAGTATAACATAGTTATTACCAGAAAATCTCTTTATATTTTAATCTACCTATTTACTAATCTAAAATTTATCAGTGCAAGAAATATTATAAAGGTAAATAAAAATAGTAAATATAGATTACCCTACAAATCTTAAATATTTATTAGTGCCCAATGGTACCTATTACCAAAATAAAGGAAATAATGTTTAAAATTATTAATAACAAAAAGATATGTCCACATAAACTAAAAAAATAGATGCACATTTTATGTGATATGCAGAAAAAAAGATAATAGTAAAATACTTTTTAAAAATACTATAGTTGGTACTATAATGAGCAGAAGAAGTAAACAACAAAATCAGTTATTAGCCTCCTGTTGTAGAAGTTTTCCCGGGCCCTTTTGGACCCAGAGGTTAGGAAACAGGTCTTAGTGACTTTTGTCCCCCAAAGAAATGAATCAGACACTTATGTTAACTTCATACTGTTTGGCCCATGTCTCAAGCACATTACTAGCTAGCTCTTTCATCTTAAATCAACCCATTTCTACTAATCTACCTGCCACATGTCTCAGCCTGTGGCTCACCTTGATTCCTTACATGATTCTTCTTTGGGGGTCAGATGGAGACTGACTAACTCCACCCTTCTCCTACCTGCCTGTCCTCTGATTCCTCACCCACTTCTACGGTGCTCTACATAGGCCAAACCAGTTACTTTATTTACATCATACAGAGAACATTTCCACCACAGCCTCCCATATTAATATTTTCACTATGCTTCTCAATTTCTTAACTCACTACTTTAAAACTTTGTAGCTTAAAACATACTTATAGGTCTTTTATCTCAGTACAAGAAATGTTTGGCTGTCTCCTCATAGTCAGGTGTAATTCTATATTTGCAGTAATTAAGAACAATTATTTATTGTCATAGTGGATAGTGTGGGTCAAAATTTCCAGCACAGAAGATCTCAACTACTAAGTTCTCTGCTTAGTGTCTCAAGGCATCATCAGCAGGCTTACATTCCTCTCTGAAGAAGAATCTAAGAGTCCACAGTGGGCAAAACTTAGCTCACTCACGAAGACTAATGTGACATATAGACTCAATGCACTGGACACTCTCATTTCATTTCTGGAGATTAAAAGATAGCTATTTTTAAGTGTCCAGTATTCTGTTTACCACATCATTTATTTCTCTTTTTGTATCATTATAACACATGCGAAGTCCAGTGAGAATGAAGATTCATCGGCTTTCCCTAACCTGAAAGGATATGGGTTTAAAGTCTGTATCTTTGATCTTGTTTCTAGATTCAAATGAAGAATTATTTTTTAAGTATAGAATGATAGTATTTTCTATGACTATTGCTTGTTTTGGTTGCTGTAACTTAATAATGCTGTTGAAAGGCAGGATATCTTATTTACTTCACTTAACTTTTTATATATTATAGTTCATAAAAACTAATTGTCAATTTTAAAAGATCCAGTCCTGTTAACAGTGGAACAGCAATTTGGCAATACATATCAAAATCTTTAAAAAAAAAAAAAAACTTGTACTTGTACCTTGTGCTACCAATTCTGTTTTGCATTACTCATTCTCAAGAAAAAACAAAATAACAAAAAAAAAAAACAAAAAAACAAAGCACAAAGCTAGGTGTGATGGCACACACTTATAATTCCAGTGTTAAGAATGAGAAGAAGGGTGGGTCCCTGAGGCTTGCTAGCAGGCCAGCTCTGCCTAATCAGCAAATTCTAGAAAGAGACTTCGCAAAAATAAGGTAGATGGCATTGAGAAATAAAAATAGAGGTGGTTCTCTGGCCCCACATGTACACACATACTTGCATACTCACATGGATACACATGTATACACACAATCATACATGTGCATGGCACACACATACATACAAAGAAGCATAAAAGTAGGAACTAAAGATTTATCTCAATGTTCATTTTCACTATAGCCTTATATATGAAAACATAGAACAACTAAATGTTTACAATAAGTAGTCTAGGAAGCCCTCTGGTCTCACCACTGACAGTTGAGTATATAAGGACAAAGATTTAACGAAACAAAAAGTGGTGATGATGATGTGTGAAAAATGGTTTCTACTTTCTTACTTGTGCCTTTTTGTGTATGTGTTTTTAATTTTTAGTAATAATAGTATTTTGTAATTAAAAGTTATTTTAAGGTCAATATCATATGTAGGATTAAACAGACAAAGTTTGGGTGTTACAACTTTAAAAATATTTGTTTATAATGCCTTTAAAAACCTGGGCTTAAAATTATAACTGTTTGATAACTGTGTAACTTTATGCAATATAAGCTTATAAATACAGATGAGTACCTCATACTTGTGGCTATAAAGATCAAATATGCCTAAAACATTAAAGAAGCTTTCCAGATAGAAAGCTGAGTCCTGAATATACTCTAGCTGCTTACTTACCTCTGCTGTCTTCTAGAAAACACCTACTAGCCCCAATGGTCTCAGAGCATTAGTTTTACTTTCCAGTGCTAGTATACTTATACACTGTAAAGATTTGCTACTCCTATTGGTTTAATAAAACACTGACTGGCCAGTGGCCAGGCAGGAAGTACAGGCAGAAAGACTAGGAGAATTCTAGGAAGAAAGGCAGAGAAGTACATGCCAGCCAGACACAAAAGAAGCAAGATGAGAATGCTGGACTGAGAAAAGTTACCAAGCCATATGGCTAAACACAGATAAGTATAACTTGCTCTTACACTTAAATTAACCCACAATGATGAGCTTGAGCTATTGGCACAAAATTTACTATAATTTTTTTTCTTAATTGTATATTACATTTTATTTATTTATTTATAAAAAATAAAGCCCTTCCCCCCCCATGAATCCCCTTGCTCTCCCTCCCTTCTCCCTCCCAACCCCTCCCTGTCTGTCTTCAGCCTCTCTCCTCCCCACCTCGCCCCTCCTCTCCACCCAAAGGGCAACAAGTCCCAAGGTGGATCAGCTCAGCATCCACTCCAGGCAGGTCCAATATCCTCATCCTAATGTCACGACTGGGTTAGATGTTCCTCTGGGGAGAATGGGCTCGGAAGTGCCAGTCCATATATAGAAATACAGTCTGATCTCTCCCCTCGAGGCTCCACATACTATCCATGTCAGTGGACAGCTGCCTATCCTTGGAGGGCCTAGTTCCTTTTCTTGAAAGTTCCCCAATGGCTGTTCTTGATTCAGTGAGCTTCCCAGAGCTTCAGCCAGCCATCACTGTGGGAGTTTTCCTCATAAGCCCTATCCCCTTGCTTCATATAGACTCTTTTCCCCTGCTCTCAGCTGGACCAGGAGTTTGGCCCAGTGCTCAGCCATGTATCTCTGTCTCTACCTCTATTCATTGTTGGATGTAAGTTCTGTGATGGCACTTGGGATAGCTATTCATTTTATTATATGGGAGATCTTGTCTAGGCAATACCTTCACTATTGGTTGGAGACCTAGGCAGGGACATCCTGTGAGTTCTTATAGGTGACCCTGGCACCTGCTCTTTTTCCAACCCCACATTGGCTTCCTATATTAAGATCTCCATCTCTTTTTTTCTCCCTCCTTGTTGCTCCTCATTCAGTCCTCCCCTTCTCTCATGATTTGTTCCCACCTCTTCTTAGTTGCACCTCCTTGTGCTCCCAATTAGCTAAGGAGATCTTTTCTATTTTCTTTTCCTAGGGGATTTACTATAATATTAAGTCTCTGAGTCAATTCTTTGGGACGCACTACCAGGTATTTGAGATTTTCTGGTGGGACAGGAACTTCTGACTACACTCAAGAGTCTGCTTTCCTCAAAAAAAAAAAAAAAAATTATACATAAAAGAGGAAAGCAACTGCATTTTATTTCTCAATCTCTGTGGCTACAAATTGCATCCTTAACCCTTTGTAAGAAATGATTATTGCTCCCTTGCAACAAGATAGCATTAGTTTGCAAACTTTTAGTTTGCAAAAGAGCTAAACAATTTATCTGATTGCTGGTGAAAGACTAATTCATTCAGAACTATGTCAAGAAGGTGCATCTAGCACAGCAATGCCAGACAAGAAGATGTCATTCATTTAGCACATAATCAGAGTGAGTTAATTATTACAGAACATTTGCTGAATTGTAACTGTGTGTAACCCTATAAAACATTTCAAGATCCAAAGGGGGAAAAAAAATGCCTTTGAACACACACAAAAAAAGGTTGACTTATCATATTCTTCAAACAATAAAATAACAGCTTTGGGGAGAATATTATGGTTAATATTTGAAAGCATCCTGGTTTTTGTAGATTGGTATTAACACCATAGTAGCAAAGTGGCTTATACTCAAAATCAAAATGCCAACTGACTTAATTGATCAAATTTTAGTGCCTTATATATAGCCAGATCATTCTTTTCAAAACACCTAGTCCAAAAGCCTTAAATACTCAAAACCCAACTCCATTCTCCAATAATCAAAATACTATTTAATATTATTTCAAATGCCTTTATAATTATCTTGCTATAATCAATGGCTCAGGAGGGCTGCCTTCTATGTAGATTGTGGCTGATAGTGGTTATACAGGCTAAACTCACTGTAAAAGAAAAATTTAAAGGTGAAGATAATTTTGGAATTTGAGAAATTTCAAATATTCAAAAAAAGGAAGTGAGCTCAAGCATAAGAGAAAAAATGGGGAGAAAATTGAGGCTACTGGTGAGAATGGAAACAAAAACTGACAAATGTCAAAATTCTGAAACTAATAAAACAATTTCCTATCAAAGACTAAGCAGTCATCAAAGTTAGTTTTAACTTATTCTTTTATCCCAGGCCTTGATATACTATACAAATTCTCAGCCATTGAGCCACATCCCAGTTGCAGTATTAATTTAAATAAGTATTTTAATTCAAATATGTAACATAATGAAAGTTAGATAACTCAAGATCCTAACAACACAGAATTAAAATGAGCAGAATAAGAGGTGAGTGATAAAACATAAAAGAAAGCAATTTCCCATCGCTAATAAGAAATACCTTAAATATAACCATTACTCTCGTGGTTAAAGATTTCATGGCTAGAGTTCCATTTAGAACAAGAGCACGAGTGACAATTTAAAAATGACAAAAAGCTAGAATGTTTTTGTTCTTGTTTTGGTCCATCTAAGAGAGAAACTGACAAACTCGGTGACAAGGATTCCAACGTGTGGAACAAGCACAAGTAGATGACTCGTCTTTGGCAAGGCTTGAAAGGCTGAAGTGGCAATCAGATCAGTGGGTAAGGGGAACATTATTAACCTATCAACAAACCCGTGAGGATTTCAGATGGAGAATCTGTAAGGATTACTTTGATATTCAGGGACTCCTTTATAACAAAACAATGTTTTTACAAAGGATCTCTAAATTTTAATGTATGTTTAGATATCACACTGAACATTGTTTGTTTTGTTGAATTAGTTCCCACAATCTAGTGATGAAAGAGTGTTAGAATTCTTGTTTAATAAAGGAGAAAATGGCAGAGTGGATAAGTAGCTTATGCAAGTTCTCACAGCCAGTATTCAGCAAAAAAGATCCAAACTGAGGCATCCTGACCACAGAGGATGGATTTCAATTTCATGGCACACCTCCAATTCAAACATTTTTTAAAATGCAATTTGTTTTAAATAATTTCTATGGATCCACTTTTATAAGAAATGAATTTAAAATATTCCCCTATTCTTTTTCATGGCATATCAAAGCATGTTTAAAAAGTCATGTTTAATATAGAACTTAATTTTTTTCTTTGTAGGTAATTATTTCATTTATACTACAGTAGGGTTTTTTTTTCTAATTTTCATGGTAAAAGTACATAATAGAACAAATTAAGAATCTTTTTGTTACTGATCTAACTTACCCATTACATATCATTAAATCAAAAAAACTGAAGATAAATTTAAAACCAAGAGAAAAGAATAGTTATAGAATTTGAAAGGCAGCTAAAAACATTTTGCTATTAACTATTTCCAGTTCTTTGTTCCCCTAAGCTAAATAACATAAAGAAAAAAGAGAAATTTTAAATTCTTCTCTATGATGTAACATTGACTTTATGTTTAACTATATCTCTCTGGGCTATACTTTATTTTCAAAAGTGAAATCAACTAGTACTGAATAGATGGCTACATATAGTTATACATGTGTATGCACATACACATATGCCATACACACACACACACATATACACATTACCAATTCTAATTGCCAGTCTTTTCTAGCCTTTCCTGGGTCCTGAAAACATTGATTGCCTTGTAACTATGCTGTGGTTTTAGCTGCATAAAGAACACTTATTGCTTATTCCAAACAGCTCAAGTTTCTCTATTTATGTTACTTTGTGTTCTACACTAAGCTTCCAAAGAGCACTAGATATTATTCAACCTAATAAGTTTTAGTTATATAAAACATAATCTTTTTTCCTAGACCAAGATTAATTCTATTGCTAAAATATGTTTTAAAACTTATTAAAATGAAATGCAATGTTGAGTAAAATTAAATAAGATTAATCAGGAAATAAAATATTTTACATTAACAGCAATCACAATGTAGTCCTTTAAGAAACTAGAGGGCAGTCTCTTCATAGCTAATAATCTCAAATCTCCAATGAACAGAATTCCTCCATCGACGTGAATTATTCAAACCATCTTAAACCCTAAAATTTTTACCTTATTAAAGAAATAGCTGTAATTAGAAGAAATGCAAGCTAGTTCCATTATCAAAGCAAAACAGAAGCTCCTAATTTCAAAGTTGATAGGCTTTCCTTGGTGTCCTAGAGAGGGCTTTGTGTCCACTAATTTAAATATCCTATGCGCTCTCTGTTAACTCTTAGCTAAATTCAGAGCTGAGTTAGGTTATATTTTATGCTAAAACTTAGAAAAATCTCATTATACCTTCCCACCCATAATATCTTTATTTGAGGTGACTTTTACTAATTATTTTGTATCTCAACACTGTTAAACTGTTTTTGTTGTATTTTCTTTCATTAGTTTACAAGCTCTGCCTTGTTCACAATCAGTAAAAAGTGGACTGTAATTCTTTTTTTTCCTGAATGAGTTACAATCCTAACAGAAAGAACAAACTTCAAGAGAAAGTAAATGAGTTTTCCAAAGTAACAAAAAATAACTTTATATAAAACCTGGTCTCATTTTAACATACTTTCTGACTGTAATAATTTAATGAATGAATGGACTGTGAATACTCGTCTTTTTTTTGGGGGGGGGTTGTTTTTCCACACAGGGTTTCTCTGTGTAGTCCTCGATGTCCTCCTGGGACTTGCTCTGCAGACCAAACTGGCCTCGAACTCATAGCATCCTCCTGCTTCTGACTCCAGAGCCACCCGGCAACGTCAGATCTCTCTCTCTTTTTTTAGACAAATCTCACTTTCAAGAACTAAGGGATTATGAATTCCTTCTGTCAAGAAGTAGTTGATGAAAGGACTATGCTAGAAACAAACACAGAGGGGTTTTAATTCCATTATAAAACGAATCATGCCCCCCACACACACACACATCAAGAAACACAAGGGCATGTCATCTAACATAAGAACCGATATTCTCAAGTTTCTAGTGAAGCTAGCCTGCTTTTTTCTCAACTCTATAAATTCTCTTCATTTTTATTGGGCTTACCCTTTACCGGCTGCCCTGGAGTCACATTTTTTTATTAGTTTGCACACCTGAATTTCGCATGGTCATTCTAATCTAATCGCCCCCGACCTCTTCAGAGAGCTAAATTAGCCTAGCTTTTAGGCAGAGATTAAAGAGAGGTTATAGGTTGAGCCAGAAACACCACAAGAGCTTTTCGTGGAGGTCTCTTGCTGCAAGCATAGCGTCCTCATCTTATTGCCTGGGTTGCATTTTAGAGACCCATCAAGGGTACAAGAGGATACACGCGGGAAGCACAGCTGGCTCCTGCTGCCCTAAAATTAAACCACTGCTTCCCTCGGAACTGAGCTTTAGTTTAAAAGGGCTTCCTCGCGCACATTGTTTGATTCGATCCTCGGTCCAAGCCCGCGGGGGTGTACGTCGTCCTCAAGCCTATTTTACAGGTGAGGTAGGGATGGTGTCCACAAACCCAATCCTAAGGGCCGCCCACTGCCAGCTGGAGGAAGCAGCCGACTGGCCGGAGGGCTGGCGTACCACCCGCAGCCTCTCACCTGGCGGATGACCGAGGCCGAGGAGATGGGCCTGGCAGCGGTGGCCACTCAGGGTCTCGAACCCCCGCACCCTCCAGTCCATCTCCGCCAGGCTGGGCCGGGACCCCAGACCCGCAAGCGCCCCCATGTAGACTCACCGTAGGATCTCGCCAGACAGCGTCTGGAAGGGACCGAAAAGCTTTGCGTCCGCCGCAGCCTGCCGGGGTCAGAAACCCACAGTTCGAGTTGACCGCGGCGGTGGTCACCCGATGGCCTGTGGGCTCCGGGGAAAGAAAAACCGGTTCCCAGTCAATCGGCTGACATTTCCCAGTCAATGTGAGCTCCTCCCACTTCCGCTTGCCAGTCTCCCGTCTCCCCTCCCCACCCCTCACTCCCGCCTTGCGCCGCGGGGGGTTGTGGGTATCCGGAGGGTTTGGCCAAAAAAAAAAAAAAAGAGTGGAGGAAATAGGAGTGAACCTAGTCTAATGCTAGCGAAGCTCAGAACTACAATTCCCAGCAGGCCACGGGGCGCCAGAAGGCGGCTTCGGGAGAGCGGGATGCAGAACTCCGCGCGCGCGGTGGGGATGGGACGTTGTTAGTTCGCGGGTCCGGCTGCTGGGGCCCCGGGGTGGGGGGGATCATTCTGCGCCGCGCGCTGGAACCGGAGTCGGGGAGACAGGCAGGTCTTCAGTTAATGCACACATTCAAAAGCCCTGAATCCGTGGACGCAATGCACAGGTAAACCGATTGCAAAAACGGGCAAAACATGAATGAACCGTTTGAATTATTTTAGGCCGCGATGTTGTTTCTTGCTCAAATAATCTTGTTATGTGAATGGTTGCTTAGCCCCTTTCCTTTTCTTTTTTTGTAGAAAGTGGATGGATGCATGCTTTAATGAGACTATGTGCTGTAAAATGTGCCTTCCTGATTGGGTTTTCCTTCCACTGTTTTGAATCGTGGTATGAATGTCGTCCCTCTTTTTCCCTCCACGGGAAGAAATTACTGAGGCCTTCTGTGTGACCATAAATCCCAAAGCCTTTTGAAGTGGGGTGTGTATGTGTTTCCAATTTTCTCTTTCGTTCTTGGAAACTCGCTGCAGGCACGTTAAAAATGTGGTACTGGTAGTTGGTGTGACTTTTCTACACTGCATACTTGACGATTCTTTCATTCCTACCTTGGAATTATTTAGGGGTGTGCTTTCAAAAGGAATGGGAAATGTGTGCCCTTCTGCAGGAAGCACCTTCAGGAGATTCCGGACCAGAGTAGCAACGTCACCACCAGCTTCACGTGGGGATGGGATTCCAACAAGACTTCTGAACTGCTATCAGGCATGGGTGTCTCTGCCTTAGAGAAGGAGGAGGTAGACAGTGAGAACATTCCACAGGAACTGCTCCCAAGCCTCGGCCACCCCCAGAGTCCTCCAAGGAAACGGCTAAAGAGCAAAAGCAGCAGCGACAAAGATTTTGTAATCATTCGTAGACCTAAGCTCAATCGAGAGAACTTTCCAGGTAAGGTGTGACACTAAGATTCAAATTGTGTAAGAAATGGTTTGAACTTTTTTATTTTAAGTAAATTGTTTGAACAATTTCTTTGGGGGAATCATCAGGATGGGTACCTAAAATTGCCGAGTTTTGAAATGTTGCAGTGAAATGGAAATCAGTTATTGAAGTCTCCATGAATCCTGGTAGGTCTTTTATCTTCTAGTCCACATTCGACTTGAAACTTTTAACCCACGAGACTGCATTCCTACCCTTTTCCTTACAAGGGAATTGCCCTGCTCAAAGTCCAGCTCAGCACACTGATAAATGGGAATCTAAGCAAGGATCTTAGAGGATTCCTGTAGTCTCTAAGGCCCTGTTTTTTTGTACCAGAGTGAACTTTATATCTTAATCATTTAGGTTTATTTATAGGCGCATTAGGAAGGTAAATGTTAATCTAAGAGATTTACCTCCCTGCTCCACTTGAAACGGGCTCTTGGTGTGTTGTGTTTCTGTTACTGTGGCCTTATAGTTACAGCCACAGAGCCCTAAAACTGAGTCTAGTCCCCACTGTCCCCCCCTACATCCAGCTAGTCACTGTTTTAACCTCGTTTGTGGCAAATGATCCAAGCATTCCTCATCTCTTCCTGAGTTATTGTAATGGGTTTATAATTCCGCTTTCTTCTCTGTTCTGTCTCTTGGAGATAAAAAATGAATTGATTAAAATGGAATTTACCTTAAATTAGTCCCTAACTGGTTTCTCCCACTTCCTGATTTCCCAAGCATTCTGAAATAAGTACCTGCAGGGTAGATCAAGACTCAAGCACTCACAACCACTGGGTAGAGTGGATTGACCTAAGGTATTGTCAGGTTTTTTTGTTTTATTTTTTGGGTTTTTAAGTCTTCTCAAAGAGTGATTCAGCATATTTTTGCTGAGAACACACTATGGTTTTCACAGTATAGTGCTAAGAATACAGCAGTGAACAAAACATATACATTTCTAATCTTAGAACTTCCTTTCGAATGAGGAAATACTATAAACACAGTGGATATTCTATGTAATGTGTTAGGCCATGATGGCTAAAAGCAAAAATAGACCAAGCTGAGGGAGATTGGAAGTCCTGGAGTTAGAAGATAGATGGCAAAGTGGGTATTGACTCTAACCCTTAACTGAACAGTGACCTTTAAGCAAAGGAAGAAAGGGAAGAGAGAGCAGGAATCTGTCATGAAAAAGGAGCAGCCATTTTTAAATCCTAGAGAAAACAATGGGCCATATAGTAAAAGTAGGATAGGAAGAAGTATGACCCACTGATGGAATTGATTATTGAACATCTTACCTCACTGAACCACCCCCACACCCTTCCTTTTTGAGTTTTTGGGTTTGTTGTTGTTTTGAGCCTGGGTTTCTCTGTGTAGCCCTGGCTGTCCTAGAACTCTAGATGAGCTAGCCTCTAACTTGACCCACCTGCCTCAGTGCTGGGATTCAAAATGTGAGCCACCAACCCCCTGCCTGTTGAACCCTTTAAAAGGTTGCGTTGGTAAACTGAGACTGAACTGTAGCAGGTAGAGGATAGACTGTAGATGTTTAGAGACTTGTTGAGATGTGGGGGAATAATAAGCAGTGGCCAGATTCTGGATAGAGTCCAATTGCAGAAAATAGAATTAGAAGGGTATTGAGACTGTCCCTAGAAGAGGTAAATAGAGTGTACTAAACGGAAACTGGGTGAGTGATGAATGGATAAACAGATTGAGGAACACATAAAAGTGAAGTCTTGCAGAGCCAAAATAAATAAGTATATTCTTAGGTTCTCCTATCTGGCATTATCTGCAGATAGGGTGATGAGTTGATCAGTTGCTTACTTTAAAATACCTGTTTTGTAGTCTGGTATGGTGGCACACACCTTTAGTCCCAGCACTCAGGAAGCAGAAGATCTCTTGTTAGAGGCTAACCTGGTCTAAATAGTGAGTTCCAGGACAGCCAGAACTGCTTAGTGAGACTCTGTCTCAAAAAAAAAAATCTGTCCTACTTTGCTTTTCAAAATGTCTGTAGGAAAAGGGAGTTTTGTTCAAGTTGTGGCATGTGAATCCACATTAATGCCAGGTATAGTGGCACACGTCTGTAGTTCCAGGTTCAGGTATAGTGGCACACATCTGTATTTCCAGTGCCAGGTACAGTGGCACACATGTGTAGTTCCGGGGCCAGGTATAGTGGCACACATCTGTAGTTCCGGGCTTGGGAGGCCAAGGTGGAAGGATAGGGAATTCCAGGAAAGCATGAGCTTTGCAGTGAGGCTGCCTCAAATTTGGAAACATAACCAAATAAATAATAATATGTGACATTAACTAGAGAGTACAGACAAATCTGCATTTGAGTCCTGATGCTGCCATTTATCTATATTGGAAAATTACTTGAGCTTTCTGGGCCTTAGTTTCTTCATCTGTGAAATGGAAAATAATTCCTACTTAATGAGTTGCTGTGAAATTTGAATAAAACTGTAAAACTCTTATTGTGAAAGGGGTATATAAGTAAATACTAGTTGTCAAAATTTCTGGCACTGGTTTGGGAAGTCAGTTGACTTATATAATGTGACATAATAATGTTGAACTGTCTATAACAATGTTAATCTGACAGAGTGCAGAGAGAACTCTTTCTTTAAAACTTACTGTGACTCCTGTTTTAGTGCCTGGAATTTAAACACTAGCAATTTGGTGTTTGAGCAACCAAATGCGGTGAGATACTTCCTGCTATGATGAGCAAATTTTGATTATGTTGCTCATTGTGGATAGTTTGGGGTCTGGAATATGACTGCTCTGTGTTCCACGTTCACATGCCCAGGGATGTAAGTCAAAGGTCATTTTTGAAGCAAAGCACTGTGAGGACCAGACAGAAGATAAGGGAGGGTTGCTGTCGCCTTGGAGTTTAAAAATGGAGTCGAGGAAAGACAAAATACACAGCAGCTCCCACACAGCAATATGTCTGCGGGAAGACAGGAATGTAAAGAGCTCAGACCTTGAGTATCCTGGGGAGGCACTGCAGCGCCCCCCACCCCTAGGTAGGTTCAGTATAGCACTGCAGTTGTAACACTTGCAAGTATAGCCTGACTTGGGGACAACTCAGGATACTGTCCCTCTGGAGCTGTAACTTGAAGGAGCTGTTTGTATAAAAGTAACTCACCTCTTATCCTGCTGGATGAGGTCAGCCCTTCTCAACTCAGCAAAAGGAAAGTGTGAAGGAGGGGAGCTGAACTGCTCCAATGTGTCTACATTGTGTTGTCTTTGTTTCCTCGTTAAGACAAACCTTGCAGTGTAACCCTGGAACTCACCCTGTAGTCTGACATTTCAGTATTCCTCTTGCCTCTGCCCACCTCAGAAGTGCTAAAATGGCTGCCTTGAGACACCATACCCAGCATTTGTTTGTTTGTTTTTAATTAATAGACTCTCACAATCCAGAGTGACCTTGAACTCAGGGCAATCCTGTCTTATCCTAGGCTTCCCAAGTGCTTAGATTACAGTCAGCCCAGCAATGAACCCAGTCTTTAAGATTGACTTTTAAAATTTATGTCTAAAATGAGATGAAAAATCATAACCTTTAGGGTTATTGTGACCTAGGAGATAGGGAAGACAGTGGCGTACATCTCTGTATACATGGACTTACACATTCATCCATCAGTTAATTGCTGTGGATGAGGAGTGGGCTCATGCTGTAAACTGAGATCCAGCTGCTGTAAAGGAGTCCCACTAAGCCCCCAGAAGAGAGTCTAGGCCTCCAGTGTCCCTGGGTTCTCACTGCACAGAGGTTTACTTGCAGTTGTCAGAACAGGTGGCTAATAACTCTGCCAGGATTAGGGCAGAATATGCTCCACCTGCTGTACAGAGATCTGGTGACTGGCCCAGGGCTTTTGTTGGTTCATAGCTAAACAAGCTTTCCCCACGGGCTGCATTCCAGCCTCACATCTGGCAACTAATTCCTCTTCATCTGTTTATATGGAATGATTAAAGCAATCTGACCATCCTATAGCAGAGCAGTTCTGGATGGCTCTTGGAGCCAGTGGATGAAAGGAATTGGAAGAAAACAGTCCAGAAGTGAAGCCAGCAGCGGAAAGAAGACAATCACATTTTATTTATGGTCATTAAATGCCTGTTCCCTGTCTTTTAAATAGGTGAGGACCATGAAAATGTAGTTGAACTAATGTGTTGATTAGCTCTTCCGCGCCTGTTAAACTGCTTCAAATTCCAGACCCTACAAAGGTTCTCTCTCAAACTGGAAATTCCAAAGTTCAGGGTATATCAGAACTCACAAGGGATCTTGTTCAAAGTGCAGATTTCCTGGGGTTCTCATCCAAGAATTTCTTGAGCCTGAGAATCTGTGTTTTAATACCCCAAGGCAAACATTTTTCTCTCAATGCTTTTTTAAGTAGCAAGAAATATATTTTATATTGCAATAGGGGAATGTGAAACAAGAATTTCATAAAACTATCATTTCCCTTTTCCTAAGATATTATCTATTTTCTTCTACTCCATTCTTAGGATAATGGAGCTAGGGAGAAAGTAAAGGCTTTGCCATCGGTCGGTCCAGTCCTGAGGCCCTAAGTTCCAGCTCTTGAATCCACAAGGTAGAAGGAGATAGCCAAGACTACAGCCACCACACCCCTACCCTTGCTTACACAAAATTAAATGTTTTGACCAAAGCAAAATAATCATAATAATAGACCTACCAAATTGATTGCAGGGCCCATCAGTGACTTTAGCAAACATCTCCCAAATCTGTTCTATATCATTCATCTTCAGCACATTTCCTGTCATCTTCGTTTTATAGTTTCCTTGCATTCATTCAGCCTTTTTATTTATTTATGTATTTATTCACTTTGAAACTAAGTATCCCTATATAACCGTGGATGGAGCTCACTGTTCTGATCCAGTTGGGCTTCCACATCCTGTGGTCTTCCTGTCTCTTCCTCCAAAATGCTGGGGTTATGGATATGTGCCACCAGCCCTGGCCTAGCAAATATTTATTAAATGCTATTCTAGGGATTGGGAATATAGTAGTAACAATGAGCAAAAGACCCAACTGTCATACATTGCTTACCCTTCTTTCTTTATTATTTCTCATATCCCATATGGGTGAGCAGTCTTCCATTGAAATGTCTGGCCCTCTGCACCCAAAATACAATTATATTAACAACTAGTTCAACCACATGTCATCTCCTTACTGTTTGTGGGAAAATTCAAATAGAATAGCAGAGATCTATATAGTTAGTTCCCTAGAAAGAAAGTGTGGAGTATCATATGACACCAAAATCAAGCCAGTGATCAAGATGTGTACACCCTCAAAATCATTTAAAAATTTAAAAAAAAAAAAAGGACATCAGTGTCAGAGTCTCAATGCCTTCTCCTATAATACAATTTGATTATAAAAGGCTAGAGGAACCGTGTATGTGTGTTTGTATAAGTGTCTATATTAGTTTTTGAGATTGTCCCGCCTGTCCTTGAACCTCCAATTCACTGGAATTATATGTATGTACTACAAGCCCTGCTGAAGAGCAATCTTAGAAGTCAGATTTTGGGAAACTACAGGTGGCTTAGCAGTGAAGTGCACTTACTGTTCTTTAAGAAGATCTGAACTGCATCCCTGTTAGCAGCTCACGGCTTTCTGTAACTCTAGTTCCAGAAGATCCAACCCCTCTGGCCTCTCTGTACATACATGCTCATAGACACATCTATGCATATAATTAAAATTTTTAGTTATTTTTTATCATAATTTGAGATACCATTAGAATCCTTTTGGATAGGCAGTTAGAATCTTGAGTGTTGATGGTATTCTGAGAAATAAATAGATTAAATAAGACAAGTTACCTGTACTACCATGATCAAGTGCTTAGAATCCTACACCCCCCTCTTTGAAGGGTTTGAAGGGTGTTGGGAGTTGGTCACAGATGAGGAAGTTGGGTTTGCTTCTAAGGAGAAGCTGGAAACAGTGGTAGTCAGCTGCTTTTCTATACCCCTGGGTCAAAGCCTTGGTGGTTTTTGACAGAAGCGACTGGAGAAAAGACCTCAGGATATCCCTTCCTGTGCTTGCAAGTAGACCAGGCAGCCATGTTGTCAAGAATCCAGGAAACAGATGGCTGATGTTTTGAGAATTAAATATGACAAGTAAAATTAGATTAAGTGTATCACAACCTGGATTTCAGCCACTAGCCCAGCTACTGGAGACAAATTTCTGCCCCATCTGCTGGGACAGTAGCCAATTCCTGGCTCATTCACCTCCACCCAGGGGCCCTAGAACTAGGATTGTCCTGTATAGTCAACTGAATGGAACCCTAGGTACCTTGCTAAGGCTCTACATGTCCTGGACCTACTCCTCCCATTTGGTGTTAAACTCATTGCTGGTATCTCAACATATTTTGTTGAGCTCTTTTTATCTTCCATGTGCCAGCCATATGCTATGCCATCTTCTAGCATGCTCATGCCTGAAGTGCCCTCCATCACAGGAACTTCATCAGACTTTCACTTGTGACTGTGTGCCTTCTTTGGGGTATGGGAATTTAGAAACCCAAGTTTGCCTCTTGGTTCTGTCACCTACCTAATTTAATGTCACCCTTGTGAAATTATTTGACATCATTGAGATAAATGTCCTCATATAAAAACAAGGATATATAATAATAATATATCGAATACTGCAAAGGTTAGCATCAGTGTACTTTTACAGATGGCAAGAGTTTTTAGGGATCCTAGTAGGTGGAAGTTTTAATTGTTATGTTATATATTTATTTAATAGCCCATTTGACACTGTGGCTATTGGACATGAGCTGTGCCTCATATCCATCTCTAAAAACTAGTTCACCAATCAAAACTAATCTATTATTGTAAATTTTATTATATAAATCAAAATCTATTGTTCAAATGAGGAAATTGATTCAATAAGGCCAATAGCCTTGCCCATATTTAAAATAAAACAAGCATTTTTTTCTGAAGTGTTAGTCATTTCTACATGAAATATCAGTCAGGCAATTTCTAATATTCAGTATCAGATTCTGTTCTTTGCATTAGGTGGGTTAAAGAAATTGCCCACCTAATACAAGAATAGCACTAATTGGTTAAAGAAAGTTAGCTAGTCACACTAAGAATTAACAGGGGAATAAAAAGTTTGATGCACATAAGCAAATATTTATCAAATGTCAATCACATGCTAGCCACTGCACATTGCTGTGTGTGCAAACCCTGGTGTGGGTTTGGTGATGACCCAGAAATGCTCTTCTGACCAGGTGTCTTTTAAGCTGAAATCTGGGACAAGCTGTACTACAAAATCTTTTTACATTGGACTGTTTACATGCAAGGCTTTGTTGCCTGGGTCTGCTCTCCTTGCATTCAACATTATGCTATTCCTCTTATCACATCACCATTTCCTACTGTTTTTTCTTTCTTAGAGCTTCCTAATAACATAGGAAACATGAAATGTGATCATATACTTTTCTTTTCTGCCTTGCATTTCTGGACATGCTTCTCTAATTTCTCGCCCTAAGTCATCTTTAATGGACACTGTTGTTGGCTGCCCGTAGTCCCTTACAACTCACCTTTTCCTTAGTGCCCAAAGCATTCTCCTGAACGCAGATGCAGCTTTGCTAGAGAACATTCTCTAGGCAGAGATGCTGAGGAGTTCACGTTGAGCCCAGAATTAATCATCAACAGCAGTTAGTGAACTGATACTCCAGCTCCCATACCCTCAGGTGGGACAGCTCAGAAGCAGGTTCTGGATGGTCTCAGGGAACTGAAGGTCTAAACCAGTTACAGGGACAAGCTGCTTCTTAACATGCCACAGCCGGCCTCCCTCCATTCTGTCTGTCTTTCCCACTTCTCCAGTGCTTCCTGTCAGTGTGTGGCAGATAAGTTGAAGTCAGACCCTCAGGACTGCTTCTGGAGATTGTCCACTCAGAGAGAGATATGGGGTTGGGTAAATCCCTGGCAGTATTACTGCAGGCCCTTCTGTGATCTTGTGTTTTACCTGTCCATGAATATCCAAAACACCGTTGAAAAGAAGGAAAATGAGCTGATTTAGTGAGGAAAGAAGAGATAGCTGGGCAGGATATATTTAAATAATGTCATTATTTAAAATCTCCTTCATCACCTCATCTCCACACTGAATAGCTTTGCAAGGTCCGTCTGTTCATTCTCATTCCTAGCGAGACTCAATTACTCAGCTTCACAGACTGAGAGCCTCGAAGCTAGGCTTCCATTGAGAGCTGATACTAACGACTTAGTATAGTCGTTCTCAGATACACTGGGGATGGGACAGGATGGCCTCATGCCTGCCTGAAGGGAATCATGGGAAGATCTCAACTTCCAGCACTTAGGTAATAGAGAATTGGGAATTCAAGCCAGGGATCAAGCTTCAGCTACATAGTGGCTTCAATGCTAGTGAAGTACATGGCATTGAGGCCCCGTCGCAAACACCAAAAATGGATTTAAAAAAAGGAGAGGGGTGACAGGCCTTAACTGAGCAATGAGGAGCTGCTACTTCCCTGACCACTCTCCTACCCAGATGCTGCCTAAAATTTTGCACCCTCCAATAGCCAAGCATGATCCTTGAAATGTCTTCTTTGTCTTGTCTCTCAAATTCTAAATAGAGTAAGGATCAAGGCTGTGTTTAGGTTGTCTTTGTATCCCTAGAACACACATGTTCAGTGAATATATAAATAGATCAAATTTTAGTTCCTGGTGTGTAAAAACAAATCGGGTTTTTCTTTGCAAGATCATATAGACAAGTGGAGCCTAAACAGATGAGTAAATAATGAAATCATATACATAAGTGACTTTCATTGATTATGAGGCTTCCCATAGGTAAGGGCCTTTAGGATCAACTTTATTTTTAATGAGTAGCGTCTAGGTATAACCCAGAATGACTTACCCTAAGAATTCCAGTAGGCTCCGATGGCTGGAATACATTTCCAAATAAGCAATAGATTAAAGAATAAGTTGAGCCCTGGCAGGAAAAGATTGAGCCTTCTGCTAAGCAGTGTGGACACAAGCTGACTGTCTGGCTCTGCTGAAAGGGTGCAGTTGAAAGATAGGCAGGATTATCTCAGAAAGACAGTGCAGAAAGACTGCCAGGGGCAGCAGCTGCTACACTTTGGCCCTCTTCATTGAGGCCTCCCTCTCAGTTCATAGTGCATGGTTGATGTATATACTCTATAAACTGCAGATCCTGCAAATATAGGTCCCTTTCCAGTCTTGAGGGCAGGAAGGTAGATACCCTGAATTAGATGGTCTGGAGGTAGGATTGTGGAGGAACCCCACAAAGAAAAGACTGACCTTTCTCCCACTCCAGTCTGGTGTACCCACACCCACAATAATCCTTTCAGAACTTAAATGAACTTCTGGCAAGGCTGTGCTCACAGTCATCTAGTAGTTCCTTTTAAATCAAAGCCAAAGGTCTTTCTCTGTAGCTCCCTGCCTCCTGCTCCTCATTACATTTTCTACTACTATCCTCCATCACTGTGTTCTTCAACACAAACATGCCTGTTCTGGGGTCTAGAACACAGGGACTAGGCTCACTCCGTTACTTGGGTTTATCCTGACTCGGTGGTCAGTGTCCCAGGAACACCCTCCTCCCAACATTGTGTTCAAACCTAATAGCTATGCCTGAATTTCCCTACCTGGCCGGATTTTTCTATATTGCTGGCATCCTTTTCAACATATCACATAATGTACTTGTTCTGTCGATAATTGTCCTTTTCCTCTCCATAACGTTTGCTTTTTGAAGGTAAATATTTCATTAGACTCTACTTTGCTGATCTTCCCTTGACACCTGAAATGATACTTGGCACCATACGTAGTAGAGAATCTTGAAATAATGGTTGAATTAAGAAGTGAGAGTTGGGTGGTGGTACATGACTGAGTACACCTTTAAACTCAGCCGAGACAAAGGCAGGTAGATCTTTGAGTTCAAGGCCAGTCTGGTCTATAAATTGAGTTCCAGGACAGCCATGGCTACACAGAGAAACCCTGTCTCAAAAAAAAGAATGAGAACATCCTTCTAAAATTGCTTCTGTAGGTGCATGGACTGGGAAGTACTTTCTGTAATCTAAGACAGAGAGAGAAAGGATCATTTGCCTTCTATATAATTTCACACCAGAGGACCACTTTGTAGCTTCAAGCATCACAGTATATTGGTTGGCTGGAGACTTGCTCAGTGCCAAGGTTAATCAAATTGTTCCTGCCAGTGTTTGGCCAACTAGTGCCCAGAAGAATAACAATAGAAAAAATAGTCTTGTTTCTTGAGTCTCACTGCTGAGAATGTAAGATGCTCACAGCAGGATGTGTGTCTTCGTACTTTTCTGTTTCTGTGATGAACGCCATGACCAAGACAACCTTTAGAAGAAAAAATTCATTTGGGCCTACAGTTCCAGTGAGTCATGAGTCCATGTTGTCAGGGAGTCCTGGCAGCAAGTGGCAGACAGGGCAGCAGGATGGGCTGGGAGCTCACATATGGAATCACAAGCAGGAGATAGAGAAAGTTAATGGGGGTGTCATGAAGCTTTGAAACCTCGAAGCCCACCCCAGTGACATACTTTTTCCTCCAGCAAAGTCACACCTCCTAAACCTACTTAAACATCACTGCCAACTGGGAACTGAGTATTCAAATGTCCAAAAATGTGAGGGAACTCATCATTTAACCCATCACAGTGTGTAAGTCAGTGTGTGGTATGGAAAAATACATCTGAGGATGAAGAATTCAGTTTGGTTGAAACTCTTTATTTACACTAAGTGGCATGGGCCTGGTAAATGCTTGGAGAGACTGTGACTTTGACAAGGAAGAATTCAACGAAAGAAACCCTGGCTTGCTTCCTTGCAGGTTTTTCCTGGGACTCACTTCCAGATGAGCTGCTCCTTGGAATCTTTTCGTGCCTTTGCCTCCCTGAGCTGCTGAGAGTCTCTGGAGTCTGCAAGAGGTGGTACCGTCTCTCGTGAGTACTTTTCACTCTTTGGAATATATTTATGGGGGGAGACAAAGTTATGTGCTCATTTATTAAACTAACAACCAAGAGGAACGTAGCTACCCCAAGTCAACTAGACACCTTTTTACTGTAGTTAGAAGACTGTTTCCTCATTTCCCAGTTGGAGGAAGGAGTCTCGTGTAGGTCACTTTCCCCATTTCTGACCACCTCTGTCCTGTGTTTGGCCCTGCACTTGTCTGCAAAGTATCCACCTGCTTGGGCCAGGTGCTGTGCTAAGATCAAGGGAGTTCTGGGGGTGTCAATACTGGGAACCAGGCTGGGAGTACAGAGGAGGGGTGCAAGTCTCTTGGGCAGAGTGAACCCAGCGCCTTTTACATATGCTCTGCATTATCTAAACAAGATACTTATCACTTCTGAGCCTGGCTACACTGGATGTAAGATGGCCACAACTGCACCTTCATCCTGGGATTGTCATAAGGATAAAATGAAAGGTGCCAGTACATTGCCTGGCTCACAGGCATGCTGAACAAGGGCTATTTGTGGTAGTCTTAGCTGACTCAGATGTGTGTGGCCATGGAGAGTGAACCAGAAAGGCCATGACAGAGATGAAATGAAGGAATTTTGTTGTTTTTGGCTGTTCTCTGGTGTGCTATGGCTTATACCCAGTGCCTCAGACAGGTGAGGTGAGGTAAGAGCTTTTATCTGGGCTACATACATCCCAAAGCCCAAGCCTAGGCAGTTTTCTTAGAGCATAAAGAAATTTACACAGTGGTAGCTACATGTCACCATCCCCACCCAAAGGATTTTTTTCCACCAGATATGCATTTGTTCATATCATACAAAAAAAATCTATTAACCTTTATAAAAATTATACATATTTAAAGTAAACAATCTATATGATGTTTTGCTATAGGTGTAGGTCACTAAATAGCTACTATACCCAAACAAATTAACCTCCTGATAATCTTACAATCATTTTTTCATGGCTCTAGGTGTGGCTGGAATACCTGAAATATATTCTTTAGAAAAATTTCACAAATCTAGAACAATACTACTAGTCCTCAAACAGTACATTAGACTTGTTCATTCTGTGTGTCTCCCTAGTACCTTTGACCGACATCTTCTTCCCTTTTGTTCAGCAGTCATCTCCATGGTGCTAGAATTAATAACTGACATAGAATTTAAATCTTCCACATGAGCTGAAATGAAAATTTTGTATTAATCTAGTTTATGAGATGAAGACTACAGGGTCAAGAACAGTTACTTTGTGCAAAGAGCCTTAAAATAAGACTAAGGTGTGGTGATATGTTAAATATTTAATCAAACCAGTCTGGAATATAAGAGAAGAGATCTACCCACAATCAATCCAGGAGGATCAGAGAGAGGTAACTCACACCTTTAATCCCAGCAGGGGAAAGACCGAAGTGGTGACCTATGCCTTTAATTCCAGCAGATCTGAGTTTGAGGCCAGCTTGGTTTACAGAGGGAGTTTCAGGCTCCCAGGCAGGCACTGAAGGGGCACACTGTTAGTCTCAGCACTCTGGGGCAGAGGCAGAAGGATCCCTGTGAGTTAAAGGGCAGCCTGGTCTGCCAAGCAAGTTCCAGTACAGTCAGGACCATTAACACAAAAAACCCTGTCTCAAAAAAAAAAAAAAAAAAAAAAGCAAAATAAAAAGCTGGAAGAAATAGCTCTGTCCTCTGATATTCCAGAATGATTTTATTAAATATATAACATATTACCATACTAAGATTTGTTAGTTCCTAACCTTAACTATTATTAACTACATTTGGCTTAGGCTAGGGTGGCTGCTGAATTCATCTTCTCTTTCCACATTAACACTGTGTTATTTTGAATAAAGTAAATGCTTCAAGACTTGCCCTGGGTTGTTCCAGAATACTAACCCAGCTATGGTTCTTTGAAAGGAGAGACATTGAGATTTGAGATAATCAAGAATGATCTGCTCTGATCTGCTCTCACTTTTTTTCTTTTTTTTTTTTTTTTTTGAAGTGGAGTTTAGTGTGGACATAATAGAATTGCAATGCACGCCAGTCAAATCATATACTAGCAAATTTTTTGTAGCAAAATTATTTCAAAACTGGCCAATGAAGTGTTTATTTCAAATATGTTTAAAAGAGAAATTTCTAGTGCCCCAAGGCATTTAGAATGTTCCCTCATGTGCTTGCCCTTCATCTTTTCCCTTGCTTTCTCAATTGACTTCAACTGTAGATATTAAAACTCTTATTGCAGAGGCTAAAGAGATGGCTCAGGGCACAAGAGGGCTTTTTGCCCTCCCAATGGACCTGTGTTCATTTCTTAGCAACCACTTCAGGCAGCTTACAAATGCCTGTAACTTCAATGGACCTCAAAGATCACATGCACACACACACACAGAGCATTTGCTTACATGGACATATACACGTAAGTAAAAATAAAGTCTAATTATAAGAAGAAACACTGATCGACGCTCAGTCCAGTTTTGGAAGCTCCCTTTTGTGTTAGAAACTACATATAATGTAATATTTCCTTTAACATTACTATAAATATTTACATACACACTTGTCCACATGAATATGGAACAGAGCCAATCTGTGACTTTTTCCTGGCTGTGTGATTGATGTGTCTTATAACATAATACCACCTTTTCTTCCTTCATGTGTATTTTCATGGAACTTAGTAACCGTGGCAACCCATAAACACTTGACAGAATGGAAATTGGGTTTGCTTAGGAAGTTTGGAATTTATTCAACTAATAATAAGCATATTTATGTGATTTTTAAATGCATCATATTATACTTAATGATATGGTTTTATTTCTCAAGTTACATTTAGATTATTTGCAGTTCTAGTTTTAACGTTTGATCATCTGGATTGAAAATATAAAAAGAGAAAGATGAAAGCCTGTAATGGAGAAATGTTCAGTATTGCATTGTCAACTGGGAAACAGATGCTCTTCTGATTTGCTTTAAGGACATTCAGTGGCCATGGCTTCTGTGTTTGTAGTGACTGTTATGGGTGCCCAGGGTCCCCAGAATTCACCATGACCAATTTACCAAATCAAGCACCTGCTTCTGTTTTAGGCTTGATGAGTCTCTCTGGCAGTCCCTCGACCTCGCAGGGAAAAATCTGCACCCGGATGTGACTGTTCGCTTGCTTTCTCGAGGGGTGATTGCCTTCCGCTGCCCAAGGTCGTTTATGGAGCAACCATTGGGTGAGAGTTTCAGGTAAACGAGAAACAACTGAATGTTAAGGAGAAAACCCGCTTACAGACTTTTTTTCTTTGTAGAGATTTAAGCCTTTGATAGGCTGTCTGTAGTGTGGGCTCTTAGTTGCCTATTGTGGCATGTGGTCTCTGGCTTGAAGCTTAGCGTGAGTTTACTGTTGGCTTTCCTTAGGGTCAAAGATGTTTGCATAGGACATCTAAGGGTGTGACTTAGTGTTAGCTTACTTGACTAGAGCATACGAGACCCTGGGTTCATCCCATTCTCCAAAAGGAAAATAATGCTCACTTAGCCACCCGGTACGAACAAGTTCTCAGTATGTGTCACTGTGAATCCCAAGGGCCAGAGCTGAGCCAGGACCACATCAGAGAACGCAAGCCTGCTGCTTGCATCCCCACTGCTCATCCATAACAAAGTGGGGAGAGTATTTTCATACCTGCATCATAGGCTTTCTGTCCTACCATGGAGAAAGTCACAACCTGAAAAAAAAATGCCTTCTTTTTTTATTTTGTAAACTGTTTTGAAAAAAACACTTTTCTGGTGCTACAAATTATGGGATACTAAGGTTTCGTGCTATCTAATGCCTCAGAAGAATACTAGGTACGGAGGAGAAAAGCAATCGAAAGACAGTAGAACATGTCTCCTTCTAGTACCTTCCCCTTCTTTCCATCACCCTTCCCTTGCCCCGATGATTTCATTTACCCACTGCTGTTCCTCCTTACTCCCCTTGTGGTCACGCCGGGATCTGTCCTTACCCACTGCTGTTCCTCCTTACTCTCCTGTGGTCACGCCAGGATCTGTCCTTCTCTGCCACATGCTGTTCCTCCTTACTCTCCTGTGGTCACGCCGGGATCTGTCCTTACCCACTGCTGTCCCTCCTTACTCTCCTGTGGTCACGCCGGGATCTGTCCTTACCCACTGCTGTCCCTCCTTACTCTCCTGTGGTCACGCCGGGATCTGTCCTTACCCACTGCTGT